>JAJHUR010073349.1:49387-83306 GCA_027495735.1 Lutjanus campechanus
ACCAACCCAACCTTTTTAGACTCAATGATCATATATGGTTACTTCACTCATAGCTCAGCATGTGACAGAACCACCGCTGTTGGCTAATCAGCCAAGTAGCTAATGCTCATGTCGCGAATTATGCTAGCGTCGTGGAGACATCAATTAGCATTTAGCTTAGCCAGCTCGGTGGTGTAGCTAACTTACCTGTACACTGCATTCTTTCCCTTGAAGCGGTTTCACGGTAAGAATCATTTTCGATGATAGCCTGAATAAAAAAACAACCACACAACAACACCTTACGAGGTTATTAAGGAAAAATATATACCAGAGTAACGTTACTTTGCTAGCTCGAGATAGCCACAGGGCTTCTTCTCTTGTCAGCGGCCCATCTTCTTCTACAGCAGTTGCGGGCTGCTGCCGTTGCTGCCGCTCCTGCTGCTGCTGCTCTCGGTCGACATTGCTGCCACCTACTGGCTGGCGGGTTACATGGCTGCAGATTCTTGTGATTTATGTGGTCAAAAAAGAAAATAATAAAAAATAAATAATGATAATATAAACAATAATAAAATAATTTCTCATTTGTTTTTCAAAATGTTTTGGCTTGATATGCAGAACTCTCTGTTTAGATATTATAATAGCGAATTATGATTTTAATATTTAATTCAAAAATAACTCAACAGACAAACATGTATCTAATGTAATGTTTATAATCTTTGGAAAATTCCACATGCATAAAATGAAATGGACCAATAGAAAAACCACCTTCCTTCACCACCTTTACTTTCCTTCAAATGGATATTAACCTACAATTCTCTAGTCAAGCTGAAAGATGGAAAAGCCACAAAGATCACAATTTTACATGTTTCAGACAATATTTGAAACATATATTAGAATTATCAAATAATGTCAGGCTACTTAGTTATTAATTTGTGCCCTTTTACTTATTTACTTTTTTCCCCTTATATGTATTATTCTGCTTTTACTGAATGTCAACACTTCCTACACAGTCCCTTTACTGAATATTTTATAATTTATTTGTTATGTCACTAAAAAGAATCTAAAATTAAATTCATTAATATATAATATTATTTATATTTATTATTTTTTGTTTCCTTGATGTCATAGCTTAATTCATCGGCACTTTGTTTCCTCTTTTGTTGTTTTGTTGATGTTTATAATGTTTTAATTTAACTTTTAGCAGCCGATAGTTGCTCTCTGTGGAGGAAAATTCACCCCCCAAAAAAGGAAGAGAATGATGAATGATTTTGACTCTTCTGCTCTAGATAATCAGGCCATGATCAAATATTAAAGGGGAAAAGGCAGAATAATGAATGATAATGATGAGCCTGGCTGAAGTTTAGGACTTTAAAGATAAACCTGTAAAAGTACAGACTATAATTATATCCATCCATCCATCCATCCATCCATCCATCTTCTATTACCACTTATCCTTTGGACGGTTGTGAGATCATTACTATTGGTCCTACTAATTATATTACTAATCCTACATTTTAACCTTTTTCCTTGTGAGGCACTAAGTGACTCTGGTGCAGCATATAAAGGCAAATAACTTTTGTCCGTTATATTGGAGAGAAGGCAGACATCTCTACAGCTCATATCTCCAAAACTCTGCAACTCATGGCAAAACAATCTGGATGAATAAATAGCACTATAGGCCAGAGGGAAAATATGTATTTTTGGATTTAACATGGCAATTATTAGTCACAAAAAGTAATCTCTGAAAACTTTTGGATTACTTCAAAAGCAAACAATGAAAATATTGCACTCTACACCCTCCAAAAATCTCCAAAACTTTAAGAAAAAATGGACACAGAAATAAAGATTTTAAGATTTGCACTCTTTCAATGCAAATTTGGAACAGTTGAAATCTCTTGGTAGGTTATTGGTTATTCTGAAAAAAGTCCAATAATAATAATCAAAAATGCAATCAAATAATCCTTCACGATGTAACTATAATCTAATGACACTTTTTAAAAAAGTAATCTGGACTGATTATTGTTTGTAATCTGCATTTTTGCAATCTGATCACATAATCCTGATTACATGTAATCCATTACTACCCAACCCTGTTTACACTAACATTTGAAAAAATCAACAGCAATGTTTCCTTCCAAAAATCTTAACTAAAAATAGCTCAAAATAATCTTCCAGACCTTTTTTTGTGAGCAATTTCTTAGAGGAACTACTTTCCCTCTTAAGTAGAATCTACTGGAACTACTTTCTTTCTAACAGTAAGAAAGTAGTTCCTACTTGAAACTGCTCACAAGGAAGTCTGTGAATTATCTTTAGTAACTTGAGTCATGATTTTTGGACAGAAACAGGTTTTGAATTTTTAAAATGTATTTGCTTTGAGGACAAAGAGCTGAGTGCTATTTAGCCACATTATATTGGAGAGGAGGCAGACATCTCTATTGGCATTATCTCCAAAACTCTGCAACTCACACCAAAAAAATAAAAATAAAAAATAAAAAATAAAATAAAATAAAATAAATGAATAAATAAAAATCTAGATGGATAAATAGGATAAATAGGCCAGTGGGAAATTATGTATATTTTATTTTGGGGTGAGCTGTCCCTTCAGACATCTTTTTCTATTATATGTATTCACATTTAATTGCATATCTCTGTAGAAGTGTAAATCCCACTGAAAAACATCAGTACAGGCCACTTCACTGCGTACAGGTACAATGTAAAAGCTCTGCTCGGTGCTCACAGTCACTGCCTTTAGTCTTTTCCACATGTACCAAATATCTTGGGAATAAAATGATTGATGTTCACCGCTCAGTTTGCCGCAAACCCTCCTATCCCCCGGGCTCGGAAATACCCCAAAGACCCTCTGACCCAATTGGGATCCAGTCCATGCATTTCTCATTACAGCCTCCCCTGTCTTCTTGGTCATGTGATTGCCTGCTGTGTCGGTGCCCAGCCCTGACCAGCCCGGAGCAACACAGGAGCATCCTTCACTTGGGCGGGTAGAGAGCAGGAGATCTGCACCTGTCTGCTGCCAGACACGGACAAACCTATTCAGGACAAGTGAGGACGACTTCTCCACACCGCCACACAGGCTGCATGTGGTAAGTGATCTAAATACAGCTCGGTACTGTTACATTCTGCAGGAAAGAGCATGCATCTGTGTTTACAAATAGTCTATTAGAAGCATAAAACGCTGCTGTCAGATTTTACCAACTCATTCATTTATTACACAGGCTATTATCATCGGTGCGTCTGGCTCCGGGCGCGCTGGCGACCCAAAATAAAAATATCTATATTTCATTCCTGCAAGGACACAAAGTGTGTGAGACTCACAAAAGATTCTACAATGAACAAATGTTAATCTGACGAGTTTTACCTCTTTTATTACTCCAGAACCACTACGCTCTTGTCCCTTTTTTCCTCATGTTTCTGTTTCAAGTTTACTTGAATATATCCATTATTAATCTGTTTTTTTTTCCTATTAGGGTGAAATCAAAAATAGACAAATACAGGGTTTGCATAAACATACTTAGATGTATGCTAGCCCTGGAAACCAAAGCAAGCACTGAAAGAAGTACTGCAAGCTCTCAGAGCAAAGAAAGATTTATAGTTTTATTTTTATTGCATGGGAAACTGTGTCATTGGATTATACTTGACCATGAGCTTTCCTATTCAGCCTGTTGAAAGGGAATGTAATTAAACAAGTTTCATCAGGGATATGCAATATTATAAAAGGTCCAGAGTAAAAGGTCCATAGGGTTGTATAATGAATGTAGTTTCATTCATGCTACTCACAACAACAAAAATGATGTACAAAAATATCTATCTATCTATCTATCTATCTATCTATCTATCTATCTATCTATCTATCTATCTATCTATCTATGTTCTATCTACTGTGTCTACTTTATCTGTTTATCATATATTTCTGTTTGTCTGTATCAGGCAAATATGTGGATATGTGTAAGAAACACACAACAAGCTCTCCTGTGTTTTCTCTTCCATGTTGAAGCCACTGCACCTTATTGATTCCTCTCCTTTTATCTTATTAATATTAATAATATTTGTGTATGTAATCGCAGGAAGAGATGCATATAAATTAGAGAACGGCTGTCAAGCTTTGAGTTAAGTAAGATTGCAGCTACAAAAGGGCACTAAGTGCAATTCAAATTCAGACGGAAATTGTGCATTTAGTGCAGATGGACATTTTCTATGTCCACACCCGCTCGAAAGTTTGGAATTGCCTGCCAAAAAAAAAGCTTATTCCGTACAGTCAGATGGCTGAGAGGACTATTCTCTTCTCTCTTTTGAATGGTGCTTTAAGGTTGTAGAAAGTCCTCTTTTCAAATAGATGTTATTTTGTATCAGGGTTTTGCAAAAAAAAAAAAAGTAATGTTTTGTACATGGAAAACAAAATGCTTCACAATGGTTCAGCCAGACTGACAAATGAAAAGGCAGGAAGAGACAGAGACACCTCAGAGCAGTAGCTGGTTCAGAAAAAGTCACTGAACACTGTCTGGTTTTGATGCAAGCCAAATTTCAAGCAGGACAGTAAAGACTGAACTGGAATGACTTTGAATTTTGTTATAGCTTCAGTACTGTCAACACAATAATTAACACATGGTATTCACTAGTCATTGGTAAAAGAAATAGGAAGTTTAGCACCAAAATCTGTGCAAATTTAAACAGGATCAGCTCTCAGTTTCAGCATGTGAGCGCACAATAATGCTTCGGACAAGCTGGAATTAACAGGTGTGTTGTTTTAGCAAAGCTATTCTTAAAACTTAAAAACAGAGGTGTAGGTGGTGTAGGTTTAGCACTATTGGAACTGAAAGGCAGCTATGGACTGACAACTTACAGTTTAAACCTGTCGCTTCTAACCACTGAGCAGACTGCAGGGGGTCCAAAGAAAAATGGGTTTCTAAAACTCAGCTGCACTGATGATCTAGGGTCACTTGCCCTTTTCTAAACAGGAATTCAATTCAAAATCAATTCAATTCAAATCACATCACTTCATCTGTCTCAGTGGGGTAATTGCGGATGCATGTAGAGTAATAATGAACAAATAACACAATACAGGGGAAAAAATCCATTAAACATAGCAAAAAAGAAGAAAACAGTTATACCTTACAGTGGAGCAATGCTCATGCACATGTCCGTAACTTAGTTGTGGCTAAAACAACACGACATGGAGACGTGGTGGAATGAACAGCAGCAACTGTTTCTTTTTATTTCATCTTCCACATTATGTTAGTTATGCAGCCTTTAAAACCAGGGAACACTTAACGCCATATCATGAGAAATGATATCCAAAATCTAAGATGATATCTAGGCTGTGTATTTTTGCAAGTGTGTATTTTTATAATTGTGTGCTTTCTGTATATAATCTGTTTATTTCTCCTTTATGCAGCTCCTTTTATGACTTTTTTTTCTCTGCCCTTTTTCCATTACAAAGCTGACCCAGAGAGATACGCACAAGAATTTCAATGTACCTGTACGGTCATGTACCTGTGCAAACTGAAATTAATCTTCTGAATCTTGACTCATATCACACTATTATTGATATATTGCCCAGCGTCTAGTAGAAAGAGATATATTTAGCTGTGTTTTATCTGATGTTTGCAGGTAATGGGTACACTTCGGGACCTCCAATTTGCCCTGCAACTCAAGATCGAGGAGCTTCGTCAGAGGGACACGCTAATAGATGAGTTGGAGCTGGAGTTGGATACAAAGGATGAACTCATTCGGAGGCTGCAGGAAGAACTGGATCGTTACAGAGCCACCGTCTCCCTCCCTGGAACCTCTGCAGCTGGTGCAGGTACAGAACACGGTGCTTTTAAATGTCATATTTTATAGTAGGAAGCACACTCACTTGACAGTAAACTTGACTTATTGTATGTGTGTGTGTGTGTGTTTCTTTTTTTTCCTGTAGCTTGCTCATCTCAAACTGAGGACAAGCAGAGAACCAAGAGGAAAACAGTGATTTCTGAGCCCTTCAGTCTGGACCCGGTCACTCAGGCCATGGTTTCACACAGAAGCTGTGACAAAAGCCAGGAGTAAGAGCACACAGTGTTCCCACCCGCTCTGACCGAGAACCCTGTCTTTCACATGTTCAAAGCTCACCAAGTGTTTCCTCACAATCAATATATTTCTAATCACTTTCAAACACTCTGGCTTATGACACTGCATTCATCGTTTAATTACTTGCCCTTAAATGTTACATCGGTATCCTTCCTGCATGCCCTCAGGTCTCAGCGGCTGATACAGGCAGCGTTTTTGAAAAATGACTTGTTGAAGAACCTTGACGAAGGAGAAATCAGAGCCATCACAGCTTGTATGTATCCCACCCACATCAATCAAGGCTGCTATGTCATTCAGGAGGGGACCAACGGGGCTCAGGCTTATGTTTTAGAAGGTAAATTATTTCCTTCTTGCAATTGCTCGCATTAATCATGCTTGAGGATACTTACTAACGTTTCCTTGAGATGACAGGTGCTTAAGAGCAGCCAGATGAAATGATTAGGTTTATCGTCTTTGTATATCTTTTTATTACTGCTGGCTCACAGTTTGATTAGACAGTAATTTGACTCTGCTCTCAAACACGGTGATGTGAGAATAGCATGTTTGAGCATGAAAAGAGGAGCCACTTAGGGGAATAACAAGTGACCCACATTGATGTTTTGTGTGGAAATGTCAACTTGATGGAGAAGACGGGTCCTCCTTCACCCTGGTTGTAGGGTTCATCAGTGCTTGATTGTCCTCAGGAATCTTGGCTGCATTTGTAATGTGACAGCTAATGGAGAGTGGCTGCTCCCTATTTTTCTCCTGTCATCCGGGGTAGAGGCCTTGTTTGGCTCAGTGTGATGATTGCATATCTGTTGTTTGTACAGTATGTCTCAGACATATGGAAGTATGGCAGCCCATTTCTGCTAATGTGATTAAAAATAAAGATCTTTATAGTCATCATAATGGTAAACGTTCTTGAAATACTGACTTAGTAACTCAAAATAAGGACAATACTCGTAGGCCTGTCTCAAAACAATGACTTAAAATCTTAAAATAATGACTTAACATAAGGGCTTAGTATCACAAAATAATTTATAATAACTGTCAAGGGAGGCTCAGCGAATAAAGACCATGTAGAATAGCCTGAATGTGTGTGATTGGTTCAAAGTAATAGTCCACTTTCCAGTCAGAAACTAATAAATGAGGACAGGCATTGTTATGTGTTTGGTGTTGTCTAAAGTTATTTAAAACAGCAATATATGACTCAAATGCTGAGCATCTGTGGGATCAAATTCATCCTATGGCTATGCAGGAAAGTAAACTAAAGATGGTGAGGGGGCACCTTTTCCCAGCTTTGTCTGAGAGGAGGCCAACAGTCTCAGAATTTAAAAACCCCTGGCTTACAAGATCTTTCTTTTTTTCTTTCATCATACTGGTAGAAATCGGCTTCCAAAATGTATAACAGCTCTGCGTATTATGTATGTGCAATATTTCCTCACTTGCTGTCTGTTTATCAACAGAAGGGAGGCTGGATGTGACAAAGGACGGATTGAAGCTTCTCACAGTTGAGCCAGAAGACGTGTTTGGAGAGCTGGCCCTCCTCTACAACTGCACCCACACGTACTCTGTCTCAGGTATCAAAGAATTGTGTTGCTGGTTTTATATTTGCATGCAGATATCGCTGGAGATCTCTCACACTGAAAACTGTAATTAATTTTGATTTGATGGGGATATAAATAATTTTCGTTTAAGAGAATATCACAAGCAGGCATATTTTTGGCAGTGGTCTCAGACAGAAGATGCCTGTTGAATTTAAAATCAAAGACCTTTTGATATCCTAGACAACACCACAACTTCAAACGGTTTTCTCGGAGATGTGGGGGGATTTGAAACATTTTCTTCTTTACTGCATAACCCAGCTGTCTGACTGCCTGCAATCCAACACGCATTACCAGAATTCTTACAAATAACCGTATTTGCCATCCTTGAGCTCTCAAAAATAGGGAGGATTTCGATACCAAATAATTTTCATGTTGAATGCTTTTAATTTTACTTTTAATTTGCAGGAAACAATACAGAATAATTTGTCCCTCTACTTATGTAAATCATTGACATAAACTGTTTTCTTTCATGCATTTATTTGTCCTGCCCCTTAAGTAAAATAGATGCAGTAGGTTTTACAAAATGCATGCCCCTTTCCTTTAAAACTTTCCTTAAGTAAAAGGATTTCTTCTTAGGAAGCCTAGTTTGGTGTAGCTGTATTGTTGTCTGGGTGGAAACGTTAGACCTTTAGGGCTCGTACACTCTGTTCAGAGTAAGTAACAGGTTGTGATAATGAAAAGGAAAAAAAGGTGCAAAAATTGTCAGAAATCTTGAAAAATACAGGAGAATTGTGATCCCAGGAGAAAACAGGGAGAGAGCAATGAAAAGTGGGAGTTAATTCATTCTTCTCATGGTTTGATCATATATGCAGTTCTGGTGTAAAGAATGTGTGATATTCTTTATAAAATAGAGGGAGTACTGTCATTTCCTCCCAGCATCAGACCACAGAGTCCTGTGGGAAAACTTTCTCAGCCGTCGCCCTGTGCAGCTGACCTGGTTTCACAAATAAATAGGCTGTGGAAATGGTCAGGATCAGTTTAGATTGAAAAAATCCGTTTATTTGCCTTGTTTGGTCCCAAATCATTTCATTCCTTTTTTTATCTCGCGACCAGTCAGCCTCCCCAATTGTCTGCTCTCCGGTAACAATGCTCAGCTCATGTTTGCCGTCTGTTGTCCTTTGTTCCATGTCCATTTCTGTCATCCCTCCTCTTGTATCTGCTCAGGTCCCGCTGTATTTATCTCTCTCCTGACCTGAAATTACTTTTTTTTTTTCATTGTTGCCATCTGAGACCATCAATAAGGCTGGCACTCGTGTGGTCTCTTCCATTGTGACAGTGATAAAGGCGCAGGTGAAACCGGGGCCTTATCATCAGGTCGTGGTAGTTCAGGGTGGCTTCTGATATACTGCGGAAAATGTCAGAAAATTATTCTCTGAGAACAATTATTTACTTAATTTTAATCAACTTAAAAAATACCCAGATAAATCCCTAAATTGCTTGTGGTGCTAAATTGAAAACCGATGGGGTAAATCCAGATGGAGGAATTGAGATATCAAGGCTGCTGCACCATATTATCAGATGGTGAATCTAATTAGATTGTCTGCTTCCATTTGCAGGAAGCTTCAGTTCACCAATCAATATGGGTCATTATTAATTTACAACAGCCTCTCTCAAGCTCTATTATGAAGAAAGAGTGTAATAATAGTTAAGGAAATCAGATTAGTTCTATATTAAAAGTCTCTCTCTATAAGGAAAATAAGCACTCACATTTCTTTTTATTCTACATTTCATGATATATGTGACTCCCTCATATTAAATTCTGCCTCAGCGTTATGAGGATTCAAATAGCGTAAAATAGCAGACTGCATGCAGTTTTCAGGCGTTCATAAGTTCTCTCTTACCGTGGCTTTTAAGAGTGACATGAGTCGGATTCCTGGATCAATAAGAAGATTTAAATTACACAAGTCTAAATGGGCTACAGATCATTTTTTATGTTTTTGTGGAAGCCGAATCACAATATTGTCAGTCTATGATTTGTTCATTTTTAACAGGGGGGGATGGCCCAATGGGAGCACCCCCCTGCCCCCGTACCAAACCAACACACACACCACCAAAAGGACATCCTTGCAGAACATCTTGTAGGAATACTATGGGCACCAATGTGTCTCTACGATCCTCTTGCTCTCCATGTTGCTACTTGTCACTTTGATCATGAGGGTGGCACTACTCTGTAAAGCAGGGGTGGGCAATTATTTTTCATGAGGCTAACCTGAGACATTGATCGGGCTGCCATGGACCAGACGCAAATGTGATATAAGGTCTTAATTATGCACTAATGTCCAATAATGGAATAGTCGGATGTGTCCTTTTTAGGGCAAACCAGGCTTATTGGGGGCTTATTATTTTTGTTGGCAGGGTCCAAAACTTGAAGTTTTACAGCTTTCCGTGCATGCCAGATACAAGTTGGAGTGATAGTAGCAGCAACAGTAGAAGAAGAACAATGTAAACAACATGGATGTATGGTAATGAATAAATAAAGTCACAGTTTAATATAAAAGAGACAGCTCATTATGATAACCCCTTTTAGAATGAAGGCCCAATAACGGTTGCAAAACAATTAGATTTCAAGTGCTCATGATGTCCTTGTGAGCCACATGCAACCTTTCAGTGGCTCTGATCTGGCCCCCAGGCTGTACTTTTCCCAGGTCTGCTATAGAGTATAAAGGCTACATAATATAGGGAATATTATTGATCTGAGACAAAACTGGCAGAAGGGTGGAAAGAAAAGGCACAATTACTAATCCATCTCTTACTCCAGCACCTCAGACAGCGCCATGGATTTATCAATACACAGCACAGTTAGGCTGCTGATATTTCAGAGCCATTGTCGGGGCCATAGATTCTAAACGTCAGTCAGATAAAGGACCAATGAGTCAGACACACTAGACAAACAGATTCAACTAAACAGCCCATCTGCCCCTGCACTCTCTCTGATACTAGAGAATGGAGAGGTTAACAGGTTAACACGGGGGATTATGTCCCCCATCAATCAACTATGAATAGCAGAACTGTCCTTATCTGATTTTTGCCTTTTAGCAACCTCACTCTGGCCTTTTTCATTTTATTGTGGTTTTATTTAAATAACCTGCAAACATTCTAAGTATATGGGTGTTCACATTAAAAAAGTTTAAACTCAAGCTGTTGAAGCAGAGCCAATTTAGAAGAAATGCAAAAAAAGATATTAAATATAACATCGTGTTCATTAAAAAAACAAGCTAAGTCTAATCTAGGATGACCAAGGCGCTTTTTTTCTTGTACTTTTGTACATAGTGTTTCTTTTCCAGTTGGGAAAACTAATGAAGTGTGGAACACATAATTTATAGACAAAGGACTTCTCGAAAAGTAATTAAATAAGCCTGGTGCATAGTAATAATAATTTATCATGCAGCATGAACACAGTTAGAAGAAGGTTACTTGCTAGATTTAATGAAAAATATTTAAAATACTGTATATCTTGTTAAAACAAAAATTACGAACATATATTCAAGTCAAGCACAACTTTATGCTATAGCAAATTTATCAAGGAGTCAAAAGTCTCACACAGCTGAGAACAGGAACCCTTCCTCTGGCCCTTGATGTTGGCAGATTTAAAAACACCCAGGAGGCGTGAATTGTGCGAATTGTGCGAGATGTTGAGAATGAGTCACATTTTCATCTGTATTCCATATTATGATGAGTTAGAAATAAATGTCTACTCAAAATGCAGAAATGCTTTGGTGCGCTGGCAATGACAGAATGGAATGGTTGTTTAGTTGTTTAATTTTAATGCTCATAAATTGGCTTCCTTTGCTTCTAGAGCTTAGACAAAACACCAGGATGGTTTATTTGTTTAGTATTAACTGTAATCCATTAATTCAAACCTTTATTTAAGCCTTGGAAATAATTGAGGTTTCCCTCATTTGCAGTGGTAAAAAAAAATAATAAAAAAGAAGGCAATATTCAGTAAAAAACAAATGTACACTGAGGTGAAGTGGTTTGAGACCATCGTCTTGAACTGTCCAGGAGCAGCGAGAGTGTCGATCTTGAGAATATGTTGTAATTTCACATGTTTGGTGCACAAAACTAGCCATATTTTCCAAGTTCAATATAAACCAGCAGGACTTGAAGCATAAGTAGTAGTAGTAGTAGTGTGGTCCAGTCTAGCAAGGTGAATGATTTATGGATGAAAAGACATTGTGTTTGTCACAGCTGGGCACCAGAGATGACCAACTAACTTTGTTACACAGAAGGATAAAGTGAGTCTAAGGGTTTAAGAGTGGAAGCAGCAGGATGTCTGTAGATTATATCACTATAATCTAGGACTGATAGAAAGACTGCCTCAACTACAATTCAAAGGAAACTGGACCTGTTCCTGGACAGAGTTTTTGCTGCAGTTGAGTGGCGAGATTTTGATGTAAATGATTCATCCAGTATTTTATGTTGCTCCTCTGGTTTCTGGCCCGTGCTCTCTCACAGTGGTAAACATGTTGGCGGTGCTGGCTGCCTGCTCCAAACATCATGAAAAACACTGCACTTGAATGATCAATTTATCTCTGAATTTTATATTTCAGAAAACAGAACAGGAGGAATAGTCTGGAAACACTGATATCTTTTTTTTACGTTCTCTTGTCTTTTTTCCCATAATTATTCAGACAGATCTGGAAATTGCTTACAATCAAATTCCATAATTTTCCATACTGAGTAGGAGCTCTGCTTGTAAGCCTGTGTGGGCTGCACGTATTATTTGGCATGTCACAGTAATAAAAAAATAAAATCAATGTACATGATGAGCATTTCTAACATAATGCTTACAGTTTGCTCTTTAGGATTTAAGCTGATCCTGCATTGTGCCTCCACATCCACAAACTACATGTTTTTGGGAGCTGTTTCAATATTTGCCTCTTGATTGTGTTTCCACTTGCGCTCCAGTGTCACCGACTGCTGTAACCTTTACCACCTCCCATGCCTCTGTCTTTTGATCTACAGCACAAACGGACAGCAAGCTGTGGGTTATTGACCGCAAGAGCTACCAGACCATACTTATGCAGAGTGGTCTCAACAGCCTTTCTCGTTCAATGGAGCTGCTTAGCAGGTGAACATCAGACCGATACACTTGATTTGACACGGAGCAGGCCCAGAGAGCTGCTTTGTATTCTGGTGCTTTCAACACAATATCACCAGGGTCATTTTGTTTGCAGTGGTGAAAGAAGTATTCACATCCTTCACTTAAAATGATCAATACAGCAATGTAAAAATACTCTGTTACAAGTGAAAGTTCTGCAGGAAAAAAATACTGTTTTGGTCCCTCTGACTATTATATATGACATCAGATTATTAATACTGAAGCATTGGTGTTTGCATGCAGCACGTTACTGGTGTAGCTGCAGGAGGCAGAGCAGTTTGAACTACTTAACACACAGTTAGTGTTTAGTCCAGTGGTTCCCAATCAAGGGTTCGGGCCCTGAAGTGTTACCAGGTAAATCTGTGGAGACAAGGCATTTTTTTGCAAGTCACAAGTGAGACTCAAGTCTCTGCACTCAACTCACTTGTCAAGTCCAAGGTCTAAACTTTGAGCTTTGTGTCCTAAACAAGTCATAATGTAACAATGTCCTACGTCATTGATTTTAAATTTACTTAACTTTTAAGCTAATGTTAAGCTAAGAATTAGCTCATCAACTATGTTAATTTTAGCCTCAATGGACTATTTTTTGTGCAGCTTCAAACGCTGAACAAAGCTGTTAGTTGCTGCATCTCTATTTTTGACCTGCATGTAAATAGCAGACTCTCCAATCTTCAGGCCTGGGGGAAAGTTTAAAATATTTTCAAGTCAAAAGGCTGAAGTTTAAGTGAATAGTGTCGAGGGGGAACTCGTTTTGGTGGAACATTTGCATGTTGGGAGGTGAGCCCATGCATTAAAATGACTACATCACTGCAAAAGAAGAGGTAATACTGTAGCTGTTAGCTTTGCACCATTAGTTTGGCGCTAATTTGCTGTTTTCAGTGTGTAGGTTGCACTTCAAAGGTTGTCCTTGTTTCCCGGAAAACTTAGAAAGTGGACGCTGTGATGCTGCTTGAAACACGTGACCAACGGCAGTTTTGCCAGTAGTGTGCATCTAGTGAGACTACAAAAATGTAATCTAATCTGAATACTTTTGGATTACTTCAAAATCAAACATTGAAAATATTACATCTTGTACTAAAAAATATCTCAAAACATATTCAGTGCAAATAAAATGCATTTTTGCTTAGGGTTCCTTTTTCTCCAAGAAGGCCCACCAAAAAGTAGTATGCTTGTCTAAGGGACCTTATATATCAGATGCACTTTTCATTAATTATTAGAGCAGGGGGGCATTTTTGGTGTGAGACGAGGCCTTTGCAATCTGCAAACTCACCGCTAGATGCTACTAAATCCTGCGCATTGGTCCTTTAAGTATAGTACTTGAATAAATGTACTCAGTTACTTTTCACCGCTGGTTGTTTTACAGTCGCCACAATGCTGCATTTAGGTCTTTATCTCTGTCCAGAATGTCAGCCATCCCATGATATGTTTGTGAATATGCTTATAGGCACTTACAGCTGCAGAAACATCAAATCAAAGCCTTTTCAGACGTGTCATTGTGGATGATTTCTTATCTTCTTTGTACTTGTGTGTCGGCAGCATTCCCTTCCTGCAGTCGTTGCCAGAGGATGTCATCATGAAAATGTCCGATCTCATGGAGGAGGTACAGATTAAGTGCTTAAAATCTGAGGCACAGTATTGTGTACCCATCACTCGTTCCTCAAACAGAATCCAGTCTGTAGATTAGGTGTACACACAGACAGGATGCGTGTAAACATGATTGTTTACAGGCGGCCCCTCTATTTTCAGCTTTCTCTGTGTTGCATCAGTTAACAAGCAGGTGCTGGGACAGAATCAGAACTAATCCTTCATTGTTACCAGCCCTCATCTGTATATCTGATCTCTTTCTTTCTCCCTTTTCATGCCCCTTTTAAAATTATTTTCCACTCTTTGTCTGTCATTAATGTACCACAGACTCGCTACACTGAAGGTGACTACATCATTCGACAAGGGGCCACTGGAGACACCTTTTATATCGTTAGCAAAGGCCAGGTAAAGTTTTATGCTCTCTGCTTGCTGCACGGATGAAATGAGGCTTTCAGAGAAATAGATTTAGATTGTGGAGGACGAAATGTCAGAGTGGTTTTAGAAATTGCACTATGATGGCGATAATTGACTTTGGCGCTTTTTTTACTTTGCCTTCCACCATTACCTCTCTTTCATTACTTCTCTCTTTTGGATTTGCCAGGTGAAAGTGACAGAAAAGAAGGCAGGCCATGAAGAGCAGATAGTCCTCTCTAAGCTCTCTGAGAGACAGTGGTTTGGAGAAAAAGCTCTATGGGGGTAAGGAGGAAATAATGCACCTTCAGAGGGAAATTATGCAGAAGGTGCAGGAGATTTTTTGAAAACAGCACATGGTGGTAAAAAGTGTCATTTGTGCCAGCATGATATCACAAAGCTTTAAAAAGCTGCATGCAGCCGTGCTTCTCTCCTGGGTGCCAGGCGGTGCAGGGTAAACCACAGTAAACCAAAAAAATAAAAGTCTCAGCTCACAACAGGATACTAGGATCGGTACTTTTATTAGCAGATTAGATTATTAAAGACAAAAAAGGAGCAAACTACGTGTTTCTCATGTTGCTTCATCAGATTCACTCTGTGGTTGTTTGCCATCAGGTGTGCCTTTAAATAATCAGATAGTGATTAGAGAAGAATCCAACAGGCTGACTTCTTATGTGCCTGCAGTAAATGATAATCTTGGAAAGCCTTTAGATGTTTTGTTCCATTTGTTTGGAATCATTTACAGATTAGACTGGAACTTGACACAATGATATGGTTATACCTAAGCCACAGATATTTTATTTTAGCATAAATTATTTGTAAGACAAATACGATTTGCAGTGTGGTTTTTGGGCATATATGGCACCCAGGTGTCCGTAGCTAACCACGCTATTTGCACCCAGAATGTAAATAGACAATGTAGCCAATGTGGCTATTTACATCCACACGGCAAAGAAAAACTATGATATTTTGCTAAACCTAACCAAGTACTGTTGTTGCCTCAGCGCAAATAGACACCCAGTATTTATAATCTGTCATGCTGTTATCTGCTTCATTGTTATTTTATTATAATTATATTGTCATGCTGTTGTCTATATTAATGTATTTAATCTTTGTCATATTTTTTTTTTATTAAAAAATGTGACTTCCTGATTAGATAAAGTGTACATATATAAAAGGATCATATTCCCCGAAACAAATGCACTTCAAAAAGTCAATAACAGGCAATAGCAACTCTAATTCTACCGTTAAAAAAAATACTCCACTAAAAATAAAATTCCTGCATTCAAAACTTACTTAAGTAAAAGTATGTGAGTATTATCAACAAAATACTTCAAGTATCAAAAGTAAAAGTGCAGGTGAAGTAAAATGGCCCCTGTCAGTATCATGCATTTATGTGCATGTTGCATTTTCCTGCTACAGTTGTTTAAGGTTGAGCTCATGTTCTGTTGGATAGTTTAATCTACAGCAATGCATCATGAGATAATCATATGTTTGTAGTGTCGCTGTCCTGTGAGAACCACACATCTCTAAAAAGTTTACTAAGCCAAGAAAAACAGCCCTGTTTTCAGCTTTGTGATGATTAATTTTCCCACTAATCCAAGATGGTTTTTTAAAGTTTATTTATCTCAAGAAGAAGGAGAATTTTCTCAATCCATAAAAGAACACTTAATCCTTCAATCATAAAGCTGTCAGACAAATATAGTGGAGTAAAAAATACCTAAAATTTGTACTTAAGAATAATACTTGAGAAAATGTGCTTAGTTCTTTTCCACCACTGGATACCATAAATATAACTGAGTGCAAATTACATGAATATCCTCATAATAAGATACATTGAGATAAAATTAGAATATATATATATTAGTAGAAATAAAGTACTATGCAAATTACAGCTATTATAGTATGATACATAACAATACATAAGAAAGGACAGAGGAGGTGAGCACTGTTTACAGAGTAAATATTGAATATACCTGTCTTAATAAGGGAGGGGAGGGAAGGTGGTTGTGCCAGGTGGAGTTTTTAGTGGCTCAAGTTTACCTTCATACGAGGTCACCTGTAAACACACAGAAACAATGAAGGTTAGACAAACAAGCACGAGTTATAAAAACTGATGCCTTTTTCAACCCGTGTGGCTTCCCTTTTCAATAAATGATTTAAGATATTGCCACTCTTAGGGTCTGGGATTTGGTCAATGCCTAATAATTTAAGGAAAGCAGCAGAACTGGGGTTCTTTCCTTATAATGACTTGCAGTTTTCTTATTTTTTTATGTTGTGTCCTTTGCATTGATAACATGGTGGTTTTCTCTTCTGTCTTTAGAGAGGATGTTCGGACTGTGAGTGTGATTGCTGTTGGTGATGTTACATGTTTGGTCATAGACAGAGAGTAAGTGGAGAGTTATTTGAGTTACCATGAGTTTATTGCAAACCATAAGATGTTCATAAATTGACCTGCTTGTCCAAAGATTTGGAGAATATTCACATTTATCTGTGTTCCAGGACCTTCAAAGGCGTCATCGATGGGTTGGTGCTTGACTGCAGTCACGAGGTTCACCAAAGCCATGAATCCAAGAGCGAGTGAGGAGCATTACAACACTATGATCAGTAGCACTTTTGTGAAGGTCTTGTCTATAATGCATTATAAGCTCAATTGCATGATAGGACATTATAATGCTTTTATGAAGCTTTACAAAACGCTTTTTAAAAAAGTATTATAAGTGGACATAATATATTATAAGTTCAGCATTCATACTGCTGTAGCCAGAATGACAACAGTGTTGAGAAGGAGAATCTGAGTCGTGGGTTACCTGATCTGATTATAACCACCATAACCTTTGTGAGCTTTAGGTACAGTGACAGCACTGTGGATGGTTATTAGCAACTGTATGATGTTTATAAGACATTATAAAAGCTAAAGTTATGGTAGTTAATAAAAACCAAATAATGCATTTCATTATAATTTAGGTAAAAATGAATAATGGTCGATAATTTAATATTTTGAGTTGAAAACATTAAACATTTCAGGCAACAAAATAATGACAAATCTGGTGCATAGCTCACTGTGAAACAATTTTTGAAATGCAGAATTAAATTTTGGGGCTTCCAAAACACAATGAGACTATAAGATTCAAGTTTATCGGTCGGTTAGTCAGTCAAGTGGTCAAGAGGTCAAGTATATGTGGGCATGGCAATGTGAGTGGCCTTTCGCAAAAAGTTGCATAACTTCCAAATGGACTCACAGACTTGCACAAGATTTAGTGGACAGGTTGGTCATGAGCCAAAGGCTGATTAACTGTTTATACCAACTGGCAAAAAGCAGTTTGATAATGGGAGTGGCCTATAACATAAAGGTGCATCACTTCTGAATGGATTCCAGTACCGTGGCCAAAGTCTATCGTACACTCTTGTTGGAGGCATCATTGGTCTCAACAGAGAGTTCTGATTTCAGTGGTGATGGTTTGCGATGCTCCCCATATGTTAGCCACGCCCCCTTACACATCTCATGAAGTGTTTGTCATAGAGCCAGCAGGCATCATCAGACTTGGCAGAGTGCATTTTTCCATTAATGTGACTTAGTCCCTCATAGAGACTCCTTATACTTTCCAAACTGGGAGTGTGCTGCTCAGCTGGTTGTGTGTGTCGGTGAATGGATGCGTGTGTGGATGCATGCGCATACGTTGCAGCAGCTGGTCGCGGTTATGCCCATTTGTGCTTCTCTTTTAACTTATTTCAAAACTTGTTTGAGGTTGAGTTTGACTTAAAACTCAAACATTTAGTGAAAAGTTTTTTTTACAGTGTATAATGTGTTGCATAACTCAGGATTCAATGTTCTCACGCTGAACTTTTAAATATATCCGTCCACCACTTATACTTTATAAATCTTGTTATAAGTCGTCATGCATGATTACACATTTTTCTAAAGAGTTTTATTAAGCTCTATAAATGAATTATAATGTCTTATGAATGTGTTTATTATGAATGAATGCACACGACCTTCATAGAAACTGTTACCCTATTTTCTACAATAATTACATGTCACTTGCAGGTGTTAGCTCACCTCTGTTTTCCTTGTGAGCAGGTCAGACAAGGATCCTGACCTCCTCTCGTCCTCCACTTTGAGTGATTTCCAGATTATTTGCACTCTGGCAGTTGGGGAGTTTGGTCACGTAGACCTGGTGAGGGTTGCTCTTACACACAGTGACACAGATCTCCACATGCTGCTGCCTCCTACAGATTCCATGTTTCTATAATGTAATCTATCGATTCCCACCGCTGTCAGGTGCAATTAAGGAGCAACATGAAGTGTCTTTTTGCCATGAGGGTCCTCAAGAAGAAGCTGATCCTCAACAGCGGACAAAGAGACCACATCCTGAGAGAAAGGCGCATCCTGATGGAGACTCATTGTCCATTCATAGTCAGGTGTCTGCTCTTCAGCAGTTTTCTAATTAAGATTGTTTTGATTACATAATATGCTCATGATAATGTTTTTGTGTTTTTATTGATCGAAGGCTACATAAATTCTTCAGAGACGCTGAGTGCCTGTATGTTTTGACAGAAGCTTGTCTTGGTGGGGATTTGTGTAGTCTACTCAAAGAGAAGTAAGTATTTAAAGAAAGAAAATAAAATTAAGATGCAAGGCACTTCTTTGTCATTAGGCTGATAAAATATTAATAGTCCTGCCACTGTGTTTTTAGCCAAGCTTTCATCAGAATGTAATTTTAAGGCTGACTAGGGTTTGATGTCTTACATGCGTCTTCATCACATGTATGCCTTTGTTCATTGGGGCCGGGCATAAGAAATAAATTTAACTTTTTTTTTTAAATTTTTCATTTTGAGCTAAAATTAAAATGTTGATTATAAAGTCGAAATGTCGAGAATGAAGTCAAACTTTCACCCAGGCATAAGAAAAAATAAAGTTGGAACACTATTTTGGGAATAAAGTCAAAATGATATTTCTCTATCCTGAAAAAAATGCAAATAAATAAAAAAATAAATATCTACTACTCTGGTTTATTCTTATGTTTGGTGCTAAAGCTGAAAGTTTGCCTGTATTCTCAACATTTCAACTTTATAATCAACATTTTGACTTAGTTCTCGACATGTATCGTTTCATTTTGTCTCTGGTTTCTGGCCATAATAGTCCTCCACATCAGTCAGCGCTTCTACTTTATGTTTCAGAGGACCTTTGGACGAATGCAGCACCAGGTTCTACACAGCCTGTGTTGTTGAGGTGCTGACCTTTCTTCACAGTCGAGGTGTCGTCTATAGAGACATCAAGCCTGAAAATGTGGTTGTGGATGAGCGTGGTTACGCCAAACTGGTACAACAAGTTGTTACAAACACATTTTGAGTCGACTGTTGAATTTTACCAAAGTTAACTGATTTCCTCCTTTTGTAGATTGGCTCCAGATGTTTAAAGAAGGTTGAAGTGGGTAAGAAAACCTGGACGTTCTGTGGTACACCGGGCAACATGGCACCTGAAATCATCTTAAACAAAGGCCACAGTGTGTCTGCAGACTTCTGGTCACTGGGCGTTTTTGTGTTTGAACTTCTGAGTGATACGTAAGTTTTGCAGTTTTGTGCATCCTTACTTTGTTAAGAGATAGTTCTGAATTTTTTAAGAGGGGTTGTATGATATACATATCCATAGTCAATGTTGAATTGTGCCCAGTTTGGACAAGCACCAGGAGTACCAGCGTAGGAAGCTCAGGCTCTGTTCAGACTGCAGGCAAAAGTGGCCCGAATATACTCATATTTGATCGTTTTTTTATTTTTTCATGACAGTGTGACAAGCACAAATCACATGGAATCTGATGTTTTCAGTTCTGCCTTGGGCCACTTTTATATGTGGTCCTAAATCACATACAGGTCTGAGTTATTGCATCGTGAGCTTACTGTGAACAGTCAGATCAGAATCCATGTGACTTTTACGTCACTCACTCGCCTGAATTGTCTTGCTGTGAGACTCTAGGGGAGAGGTGCTGACAGATGTAGTTAAAAGTAGCTCCTTGACATCCCGAAATTTTGTATGAAATGTATTTCTGTGAAGCCTTTCATGTCACAATCCCATCACTTGCATCCACAGACTATACATAAGTAGCAGGCATTGCTCCACAAAAAGACAGAATTAAAAATCTCTCTTTTTCTCCTCAGCCTCGTCCTCATTATCACCTGCTCACAAATTCCACTGCACATCAACTAATAAATGAAACTATAAATGCTGACCATGTACAACAGTACGCTGCATGTCAAGTCTTTGTTATTGTTCTTTTGCATGTGTGGATCAGTTCAGGACCGTGACCACAGCTAAAAGATAATGTGAGCAGCCATGCAAAAAAAACATTAGATCTGAGCAGAAAATCTGAATTGAGTATTGAGGCTGTGGACAGGGAGCAGGGTATTTTAGCTACATAAAGAAATCAGTATCCGTTTAAGTGTATGCTATATTTAAAATATTTTCACCACTTTACTTTGCCATCAGACAGCCTATTCTGACAGGTAACCTGCCATTGTCTTGTAGAAAACGGGAGTTGCTGGTGTACCACTGCCATGATCTGTTAGTTTGTTTGTGTTATTGTGTAACTTTGGTGAATCCGAACTAACCCTTTGAAACACCAAAGTCACACAATAACACAAACTAACTAACCAATCGAGACAGCAATATACCAACTCTCATGTTCTGTAAAATGCCAATGGAGTCTCGTTGCGTTGGAGAAAGTAATATTTGCCTTATATAAAACATTTTCGTGTTGGAAAAGGCCATCAGACAGCAAGGTACAATGGTGAAAATACTGTAAATGTAGTGTATCATTAAACTGATGTTGTCTGTTTTAGGTGTGCCTATTTTTTTGGGGTGGCTAAAATATGTTTTGCTGCTGATCCTGTCCACAGTAGTGCATTGCTTAGCTTCCTACACTCCCACTGCTTCTCCAGACTGGGAAGTGCCAATCGTCATCTACCATAGATAGCACACTGACTATGGATAAGTACCTCATAAAACCCCACTTCAAAAAACGCGAACCATCCCTTTAAACTCATGTCTCCGGTTATAAATTGAAGTGATGGTGATAGCCTCATGTTTTCCTCTCCAGGCTCCCATTTAGCGGCTCTGACCCGATGAAGACTCTCACTGCAACCATTCGTGGCATCGATCAGATCGACTTCCCAAAAACCATCAGCAAAAGTGCCTCCAGCCTCATAAAGAAGCTGTGCAGGTGTTGTAAATATGACCTACTAGACACCATGCATTATAATGTGAAAGCTAAAGACAGTTTTCTAGCTATTTTATAGTGCTTTTTCAGACATTAAAAAAAAAAACATCCTCAGTGCTGGAGTCGACCCAGCTCCCTTTAATGGGATGCAGCAGACCTCCCCCACACCTTCAGAGGTGAACCAGTAGAAAAAAAAAAGAACATCCTCCATCCACCCTCCACTGCACACACAAACTGAAGCAAATTAAGAAATGGTGCAGGCGTATCGGACACGACCTGTGCTGTAACACCACCTCTTGAATGACAGAATCTGATTATTAATTCATAGTTTATTTATTTGTGTATTCTTGTGTGCTCTCCATCACCAAGGAGCAATCCCTCGGAGAGACTGGGCAGTCAGAGAAATGGGGCCAAGGACATTCAGAAGCACAAGTAAGACGACAGATTTATCGCGCTGGAGAAAAACACTGTGGCCTGTGTGTGTGGAAACGTGGTTTTATAGGTTGTGATGTTTCCCTGCTTTTATCCATTCAGATGGTTTGAAGGATTCAACTGGGACGGACTTTGTAAAGGCACATTAAACCCACCGGTTATTCCCAAAGTAAGACGCATTTTGTTCAGTGTTCAGTTCTGTGTTAAGCTTTGTGATAACTCTGCACTGAATAGATCCACTTAAAGCTACTACTACGAGCTTTTAACTGGTTACGGAACAGTCTCAGTTCAATACCGATGCCTCAATGTGACCTACATAAGCAAACAAGACCACCTGCGAGAAGATTGGCTGTTTCACAGTATAAAGTTATTCTTAATGGCTGTCATCAGGTCAGATTCTCTTTGAAATCAGATCAAATGAGTCTGTGTGCACATTTTCCCCAGCAGAGTTATTGTGTGTAGTACGTTAGCCTGTTAAAAAGAAGCAGGAGGAGATTTTTTATCTGGATTATTTTAATTTTGACATTATATTCTGGGGTTATTACAGTGGAAACACTGCAGCTTTTGTCCACAGGGGCCTCCAAAATCAACTAAATATGAAAGTGTTAACTTTAATATTTTTAACCTGAACCCAATGATCTAGAGGGAGATTGCTGCAGCCTTAAGTTGTAAAACAGACAAAGTACGTCCACTGGAAGTGCTTGTTTTGTCACTGATAGACTGACATTATTATTTCTACGTGTCTCTCTTCTTGCAGAGACAGACCTTTTTGTTAAACCAGAAACGGCCATTTATCAAGCTACCAGACTCTATTTACAGAAACAACAATTTTATAATCCTCTTTGTCATCTTCATTAAAACTTAACAGAAATAATAAATGCAGTAATATTAACAATAAAACTCACCAAAACCATCTTGGTTTGTTTTTCCACTGTTCTTACAATCATCAACTCTGGTTTGGTCAAAATAAACCTTTAATTCACTGAAAATATCTGGAGAGGATCATGAGGGAGGTCAGAGAAGCAGCGGGAGGAAATGGCAAGCACAGAAAGAATATTTTCATGTCTAACTCTAATTTTGTTTTGTGTTACGATGCTAAAATGACTGAAAAAAGTCTCGTCACTTTGGCGAGATCGATAAATAATTGAATGATAAATCTTACTCTTTAACTAAAAGGTCTATCTCTGTCTATCCGTAATGTTGTCAGACAATCTGAGCCTTTCAGTGGGAGGAAAAAAGCACTTTCAAATGATGTACTAAGATATTTCACAATTACTCTTAAAGATTACATTGTGGCTTAGTTTCATGGCTGACGGCTGCTGTCTTGCTCAACACTGGACTAACATAAAAAATGTTGTTCCTATTAGTCACTTAGACACAAGTAGATTAAACTACTGTGATGCACACAGTCTGTAAAAAAAAAAGTTAGTTGAGAGGCTGCAGCTTATCCAAAATTCTGCAAGACTGCAAACAAAAAGAGATACACATCAGTCCAGTCTTAGCTACACTACACTGACTCTCTGTGTCCACTAGGATTAGCAGGACTGTCCTGCATCACAGACTCCTCCTTGACACCCAAATCTCCACCAGAAAAAACATTTGGAGAAGCAGCTTTGTCATTTATGTTCCCAAATTATGGAACAAAATACCCAAACATATCAGACATGCAGGCTTTAAATGGCACTATGAAACACATCTTTTTAACCTGCTTTTCTATAAAACTGCTCACTACAAGTCGGTGCATCACTCGATGTTCCAAAGGCTGTCTTTAAATGCCCCTTTATCTTGTTTTTAATTGGCCATTAATGCCTTTGAATTAACCCTTTGTGCTGTTTTCAAATTACCTTAAATGTCTTTAATTTTTTGATTATGCCTTCAAATGTATTTTTTATTTGATAATTTCCTGGTTTTAATATATTTGCATGCTTTATAATTATTGTATTTCCTGTTTTTATTCATTTTTTTATGTAAAACACTCTAAGCTGCATGTTTTGTATGCAATGTGCTATTTAAATCTATTATTTTTGTTGTCATTGTTAAAAAAAAAACATTGGATAAGTTAGAAAAATACTGAAGTTAGGCTTTAAATGATTTGTTTTATCTTTCAGGTGAAGCATCCTTTGGACAGCAGTAATTATGATCATTACACTGAGGGCTCAGTGGAGCTGTGCACAAACTGGGATGATTTCTAACAGAACTGCTGTGAACTGGAGAAAAAAAACCCCAAAAAAAACTGTCAGACGAAACGTCATCACTTCCAGTTTTAGTCCTCGTGAATAACCAACTGCCCTCAGTCTTACTGCCATCAAGAATCAGTTATATTTTCAGACAAACTGCAGATATTGTTTGATAAATTAACCGTGCTGCCTATTGTGTTGAGCTCAGACTGTTTTTGATGTAAAATCTCTTTAGATTTATAAACATAAAGAGTTCAGTGATTATGTCTCTGCTGTTGAATGTAACTCAATAAACAAACAGGCTGCATCACTTTGTCTCTTCTCTTCTTCTTCAGTTTGCAAACTCACCCTGACTTTCACCTTTTATTGATTATAACGCTTCTGTCATGAGCTGATCTCATCCCAGAATGCATGATTGTGAATGATTAAGAAGTGACGTCAGAGCCGGTCCAGTCTTGCAGAAAAGCGTCAAGTTACAGAGAGGAAGAAAGATAAACACAGGAAGTTGTGTGATTTTAACTTCAAAATAAAGCAAATGAATGAAATTGTTGCATAAAAATGCTGAAATGATGAGGACCCCTTCTATAAAAATATGTTTTTTCTTCTTGTTCCCACAGTTGGATGTTTTGTTGTTTTGGCCGTGCAGAACAATGCATGCAGTGAGTTTGACACTGGAAGGCTGTTTTCAGCTGCTGAATGTGGAAAGTTTCCGCGTGCTCATTGAAAATCTGATTTTAAGGGATGGCAGTGCAAATGCACTGAATGGACTTTACAGAGAAGTAAGAGATATCTTTTGTTAAATGAACCAAATTCACATATTCATAGATTCAGGAATTTATAATGACATTATAGACATTTTTTCCCCAGAAGACTCTGTATATGTTTGTCTTGAGGGGATCTTCAACCTGTTAAGGAGAACAGAGTAGAATGATAACAGTGATGTATGGACATCGTTAGATTTTGGCTGAAATATGGAGTGAATCTTTTCTTGTTTTAAAGAATGTGTTCAACTGTGATTTGATGCATGCTCTGGGTAAAAGGTTGCTTCACTGACAGATATAATTGATTGACTTCATAGCTAAAATATATATAAGAGCAAATCCCACAAGAGAGGAAAAAAAACACAAATTTTGGAATTTATTACTTTGTTTTGTTGCATTAAAAAAATCAGTCTAATTCTCAGTTTGGCGTTTTAAAACAGTGTCATCGCAAACGTGTTAAATTTCATTACATTTCCCTTAGTTTTACTTTTTGCTATTATGTTGAAATATGATATGGCAAGTAGTTGCGGGGTCAAAATAATACAATTATTGTCTTTTAAAATGATCTGTTTTGTCATTTTTTGCCAGCTATTTTGATAGTTTTATTTGATTAATCAGTTTAGTCACATTTCAAGCAAAAGTTGCTGGTTCCAGCTTCTTAAATGTGAGGACTTGCTGCTTTTCTTTGTCACTGAAGAGTCTTTGGGGTTTGGACCGCTGCAAACTGGCTTTAGTCAGAAATCCTATCTGCAACACATCTGTATCATGTTTTGCATCATCCCCTGACAAATAAACAGCAACAAATACAAAGCAACGCGTCTATCAGTCGAGGTATTATTTTGAAGGGTTTGACCGGAAATAAAAGTATATTGTCTCCAACTTGACAGCTGCTCTCGATGGATCTGCAGCTGAAGTAGTAACTTTGGAGAACAATCTGAGGAGTCATCGGAGGTCTGCGTTAGGTAAGCTCCGTCTGCTCTTCCTTTCTTTTGTTCTTTTCATTTTCTTTTGTTTGTTGTTTCTCTTGTTTGTATGTCTTTTCATCTCGGCCTCTAGAAACATAAGTAAATTAACGAAGGCAGATTCCGATGCAGAACCAAGAAAAGTTTGGCTGCAACCCGCTGAGTTCCCAGACTACTGAGCTGAGAGTTTGTTTTAGTGTTTGGAGCTCTACAAAGATTAAATCAACCTGTTGCATGAAGTTTTAAAGAAGATCCAGACCCCACAGCTGCACAGTTCTTAGAAAACACATTTAAAGAGGTGATTCTTAAGAATAATGCTTCTATTTTGCATTGTGCCTTTTCTTAAACTGAAGTTTTGACTGATATTGACCTCATGGTGTTTCTCCCTGCACTATAACACTTGATAGTGCAGAGAACTTGAAGTTTCATTGATATTTTTGCATCCACATTCTTTAAAGGGTACTGGGGTGCACTTTTGTGGCTGTCAACTTGAGGCACAGTCCTGTGGTATTTTGTCCCTGATCCAAGCTCGGGATAATTATAGCGGGAGAGTGTTTCAGCCCTCAGATGTAGGTTTTCTGACATTCTTTTCTCAAATTTCAGTCCTCTCTCCATGCCCTCATCTTGTGCAAACCAATGCTTTGGGTTTTTGGTGTGTGTTGTAACTTTCTTTCCTACCTGTACGTCTATGGATTCTGTGTCATGGAACATGTTAGAAGTTGTCCGCCCCGGCCACATGCCAGTTCTCAGGCATCCTCTGTTGGGTGTTGTTTGACAGCTCTAGTGTGTACAGTGTAGCAGCAGCTGAAGTTTGGCTGGATGATCCGCCTGCTGCACAAACACACTCACTGATTCAGAAGTGACATATGAGGTGCACTACCAGTGAAGCTAAATGTGGAAGATTGTGATGTTTGAACCTGGTGCTGCTCAGTTACATGAAACCGAACACTTCAGGCTGCAAGAGAAAAGGCACAAATGTTGCATTGTCTGTGAGTCTGAGGGCACAGGAGGAGACTGAGGAAAGTGTAGTGATGGAGGCTGCATTCAGATCCTTTACTGAAGTAAAAGAATATGCCACACTGTACAAATACTCTGTTACAAGTAAAACTTAAGCAGAGGTATGTATGTATAATCAACCAAATGTACTTAATTATTAAAAGTAAACATACTCAAAGCAGAAAAATGCCACCTGTGACTTATACTGTTATATATGATATCATTAGATTATTATGACTCATAGGGATTGGTGTCAATAACTGGTACTAAACCGGTACCGGTTCCTGCCAATATCGGTAAGCTCCTGGACAAACGTTACTGATATCTGTGTATGTTACATGAACAGCTGACAGAGAAAACATTCAAAAGTGTGGGGGCTCACTTTACTAAATGTGGTGAAAATGCAGCTAAATACAACAACTCAGGAAACAATTCAACTTGTTATTTCTGCAAAAATAACTGATCAGAATCTTTTTTTGCATCTTTTCATATCATCTTTTAGCTTAAAGATGACAAAATATGATATTTTCATGCTCCTTTTCCCATATAAACAAACAAAAACATAGCTAAACATGCTTTCTGCAGCTCAAAAATAAATTAGTAAGGTTGGTAGTAAAAAACAAAAAAAAGTAGTAAAGTAAAGAAAAACATAAGGCTTTCAACCCCTGGCTGACCTCAGGCTGAGTAAAGGTTTAACTTGTCTTTAATGATAAATGGGATTCTTTTCCATCTTTTCTCTGAGCCTTTTTTTTTATGGCGAGTCATATCAATAACCGCATCAAAAAGTATCTGTATCAGTAAGCAGTATCATTATCAATATGGGTATCAATAAAATACTAACGATACCCTTCCCCGCTCACTAGAGGAGTCACAATTTCAAATCTAATTCAAAAATTGATCAAAGGGAACTAAATCAAAAATGGATCGAGATCAAAGCAGGATCTATTATTCTCCCAGCATGTTTTTTTCTCTCCACCCACCTACCTGTGTGCATCCAGCACATGTCCAAAGAAAAAACAAAATAAAACATCAAAGATGCCACAGTTTAGATAACCAGTAACTTTCAGGTGCACTTGAGAGTTTGAGAATGTAAACGCTGTCAGAGCACAAAAACCAGTGATCTGTTGATCTTTACAGTTTAAATGGAAAAGTCAAATCATGACCTTAAAATCAGATCAATTGTGACACTCCAGGTACTCGCGCATGGATGGAAAAGCAGGAAGTCTATGAGCTAAGTGGGAACTTGTGGGCGGGGCCAGCAGGAAGAACATCACTGCACACATTCATGGGAAACCCAAAAGATAAAGAACTTTTTTGGTGCATGCATGACGCGATTAAATCTCATTAGACTGTTTGTACTGATAAGCTTCGGCAACATTGTATTTTATGCAGTCATGCCAATAAAACTAATGGACTGAATTGAATTGACTGACTGGGCACGAGGACTGAAAATTACGATCATTTTCATATTAAATTGGTCATCATTAATCTGTAGATTATTTTCTTAATGAATTGATTAATAGTTGTTTGTTTTAAAATATCAGAAAATGGTGAAAAATGTCAGTCGGTGTTTCCCAAAACCCAAGATAACGTCCTCAAATATCTTTACTCAAGACATTCAGTTTACGGTCAGAAAGGAGTAAAGACACCAAAAAATATTCACATTTAAGAAACTGAGAATTTTTACTTCTTAGTTTGTGATTAATTTAATAATTGGTGAATAATCAGTTATTGAATTAATTATTAATTATTGCAGTTCTAATGAGAACCATCTTTGCATCTGGTATCTAGTTCTAAATAGTACATCTGTGCAAAACATCAGATTTTAGAAACTCTTAATTTGTTCTGTATAAAAGTCTTAATTTGCAGAGTAACTAAAGCTGTGAGTACTTGAGTACTGTAAATGTACTCGGTTACATTCCATGAGTGGGAAAGTGAAGGTGTTTTCTACGTGCAGGGGTGCGTGGTGGTCTTCCTCTTTCATTCTTCACCTCCTTCCCCCTCAACAAGAAACGCCTCATTGTAACCGAGTGTGTGTCTGTGTACTTCACGCTTCATTTGGGAATCACAGCCGGAAAACACCCGTGCGTTTCGTTTTCTTTCTTTCCTCGTCTGCCCTGGCCGGCCTCACGTGTCCCCCGTCTCCCCCACCTCCTCACCCACCCTCCTGTAACTCTCTCCTCATCTTGCCTCGATCAGACCACTCACTTCTCCGGGCACATGGAAAGTGAGCAGAGTTCATTGCTGCTGCTCCTGCTGCTGCTGCTGCTGCTGGTGGTAGTGGTGGTGGTGGTGGTGAGGGTAGAAAATGCTGTCGCCTCCCCCGTCCTCCCCCTCGTGTGTCACCTCCTGTAGTTTTCTGGGTCAGGGGGGAAGCATTCCCCAGCACTGCTCTCATCACCACAGAAGCTCTGTAGGCCACCGTACAGGGCCTCGTGTTACTCTGTGCTTTGATTCTGACTTTTTCTAGTGGACCAAAATCCACAAATTTAAGTTTTAATCCAACAGGGACTGATGAAAAACAGCGCTAGAATATCATCAAGGTCAGGTTTGATAAAAGAAGACATTGTCTGACTCTGGATCCATTTGCTGAAAGCAGCCTTGACTGCTTCTTCATGCTCTCAGCCTCGACTGAAAAGCCTGTGAAATCATTTACAACTCGAACACAGTCTGGACTTTTAAATGGAGCAAAAAATGAACTTCTGTCCTCTTTTTAAACCTCTTCTCTGGCTCCTTTTTATTTATACAAGTAGGATTCAGTGGTGCAGGAAGTAGGTCCTTTACTTTGGTATAGGGCTGCAGCTAAGAACGATTTACATTATTGATTAATCTGCCAATTATTTTTGTTATTAATTGATTGTTTAGTCAATAAAATGTCAAAATGCTCATGCAAGCATCATAATTTCAAAGTGACATCTTCAAATTGCATCTTTTGTCCAACCAACAGTCCAGAAACTCAAAGACTCTTCATTTACCATATAAATGACAAAGAAAAGCAGCAAATCCTCATATTTAGAGGCTGGAACCAGCAAGTGTTTCACATTCCTGCCTGAAAAATGACTGAATTGATTAACCGATTATCTAGACAGCTGGAAACTAATTTTCTTAGTTTAGTTTATTATGTTTATTTATATCAGGGACCGTGTACAAAATACATTAGTCTCACTAACAGGAAAAGATGCTTTGAACCAGATTTAGCTTATTTCCACCTGCAGTCCATGGGCAGGTGAAAGGAAACAATAAATCACAGAACAAAATCCACCATCTCCACACACACACACACACAGAGAGAGAGAGAGAGAGAGAGACCATAGGTACATAGGTGTTAAGATTAAAATTTACTTAAAAGTACTGGTTTGGTCCTCTAACTATCATATATGACATTAGTAGAACATTAATACTAATAATATTTGAATTCAATCAAGGGATCGGGCCCGTCCAAAGTGTCACCACCTGAACCTGAGGGATCATGAGATGATTAATGGGAGCGAAAAGAATAAAAAAAAGTTGTGGGCCTGTGTTAGAAACTTCTTAGGTTAAAATGTGGGACTCTAAGATAGTTAGAGAAGCAAATCCTGACTAACTTCAGGAGCCCTGTCTTATCCCAGGAAATCTTAAATGCTCAATCCAACATTGTGTATCAACTTTTTTCAATCTCGTCAAACAAGTTTGTAACCGTTGGTTTTCTCATTGAAGCATACTGAAAAATACGATACACTGAAACAAACAAACAAACAAAATATGTAAATGTGTATGTAAAATCAGTCATTTTACCTTGCAGAACAGAGGAGTTGTTGGTCTGCCGCAGCCTGGACCGGTCAGTTTATTTGTGTCATTATGTGATTAAGGCGAATCCAAACTAACTCCTTAAAACACAGAAGTCACACAATAACACAAACTAACAGATGGAAGCAGCAGTAGATCAGCTACCGTTTTGCCCGAGGAGTCTGATCAGTGTGAATATTCTAAATCCACTTACACTTAAACTAATATTGTTTTTTTAAACTTTATTTTAGATGGGCTCTTTCTTTAAGTGGCTAAAATACATTTCACTGCTGACCCTGTCAACAGCAGTGCATTTCTTAGCTTCTCCACTGGTACTTTTCTCCGCTACTCCAAACTTGGGGTGTGTCACCCGCCATCTACTATAGATAATCTGAAAAGTAACTAAAGCTAATAGAGTAGAGAGTTCATTATTTCACTCTAAAATGTTGTGGAAGGGAAGTATAACATAGCATAAAATGGAAATACTCAAGTAAAACTTGAGTGCAGTACTTGAGTGAATGTACTTAGTTACTTTTCACCACTGGGAGGCTTTACCTGACTTCACTTATGGAGACAACTGACATCCTCTTCTTACTGCACTAAAGGCTTATGATGAAGCTTCCTTTTACATTTATTAACATAAACTCTGGAGAAATGTCTCCCTACAGTTTCAGAGCTCAGATTCCTCATTCAAGCTCTGATTTGACCTGAAACGAGGTCATTTTTCATGCCTTTAAAATTAAATTGTAAAAGATTCAATAATTCCTCCTATTTTTTAATGCTATTCATTCGTCACCTGTCTGGTTCACTTTATGTGAGGCTCATTGAGATTCATTAAAGTCATAGTTGACATTGATTATGTGCCAGATTTTTTTTCCCCCCAAACCAGTTTTTGGTTTCTGTGGTTGTACATTCCTCATTCTGTATTGCTCACTTGTTTTTGTCACACAGTATAGTGTAGCTCTGAATATCTTCGGTGCTCTCTGCTCTGTCTCTACTTGTCAGCAGGAGTAATTTTGCACAGACATGCAGACTGCCTCAGGCTATCTTTAACACGCCTGCCGTCTCCCTGTGGACCAGCGTTCTGCTGTTTTATGGCATTTTTGGTGTTAGTTTATCTCCATTTTTACATAAATGCGCCTGCTGGATCAAACATCATTTACCCCAAACATACTTTTAAAATCTGCTTTTATCGTTCAGATGCCGCTCCACATGATGTCGCCGTATGTGCCCTGCCCTCTGAATGTAAATTCATATGTGAACCGCCAAAAAACATTCAGGTTCTTCGCCTCCAGCAGGGGCGGGCACAGGTTGTGAAGGTGCATTTGTTTTCCTTCAGTGGTCTGCTATTGAGAAATAACAGACTTTAAAATGCTGTAATTGACCACAAAGTGTTGTGTTATTGTTTTAAAACCTTCTAAACTTAACTAACTTAAATCTTGGCTCAGACAAATACTGCCATATCATAATAAAAAAAACAAAACCAAGACAGAAACTCATAAAAACTAAACACAAACTATTCCATTTTGGACAATAAAATATACCATGTAAGGGATAATGTACAGCGAGTTGGTAATTATTTGTATTCAGGTGTGGAAGTAACTAATTACAAATACTCAAATTACTGTAAGTAGTTTTTTTGGGGGGTACTTGTACTTTTAAGAGTAGATTTCATGTCTGTACTTTTACTCATACTAAAGTGTGAGTTTGCAAGATGTAATCTACTTAGTTATTTTCAAAATCATAGTACTGAGTAGAATTTGAATTAATATCCAAACCTTTCATCTGCATTTTTGTGATCTGGTCACAAATGTGCCAATAAAAACAAGGACATACAAATGAAAAACAATACAAAACATTGTGGCAGCACATGTTTAGAGTAAGGATGTTAATCATAAATCATTAATCGATTAATTGCAGTTAAGAATTTAACCAATGAAAAATGTATTAATGGATATTTAATCAATAGTCGTGGCAGTAACTGCACCTCATTTGACATTATTTTGTCTGAATAGTGTTGAATAAGGAAAACTAAACTTAAAACAAAACTTTTAAACTTTAAAATGAGAAAAAATGACAAAAAAGGAAAAATTGAAAATGAGAGGAAAAAAATGTGTTTAATTGCATATAAATTATTGATGATTGATTATTGGTGTTTTCAACTATTGGGTCAGGAAAACGCACAAAATTTGCAATGCTAGTTTGGAGAGGTCACCATGATATCAACAGGTAGAAGTAACTAATACTCTGAGTAGTTTTTGTGACGAATACTTTGTACTTTTACTTAAGTACATTTTCTAACACTAGTACTTTTACTTGTTGAGTAATATTTCAGCAATCTAACAGTGCTTATAGATATTTTCAGTGCTCTTTCCACCACTGTTTGTATTGCAGCTGCAGAAGGTGCATTATTTTGCAATAATGACCTGCTCACTGTGCATTATCCTGCTTATCACAAGGCCACTTGTTTGAAAAAAGATCAGTTTGACACAAAATATCAATTAATTGCTTCTCCAGGTATGATCATTCAAATGCATCTATAGCAACAGTTAGCTATTTAGAAATAACAGTAACCTCAAAACGCTGTAATTTACCAATCAGAATTGAGTGTATAACAATGCCATTTAATAAATATATTTAAAGTAAGCAGCTGTGTAGTAAGCGGGATAATGCACAGTGAGCAGGTCGTTATTGCAAAATAATGCATCAACTGCAGCTGCACCATCCTGCAACTGCACCTCCTCCTGCTTCTTTTTAACTGGCTATTGTACTGCTTACTGTAATGTTGCCTGGGAAAATGTAAACACGGGCTCGTTTCATCTGATTTCAAAGAGAATCCGACCCTATGGCAGCCATTAAGAATAACAATACAG
>JAJHUR010073350.1:0-30799 GCA_027495735.1 Lutjanus campechanus
ACACAGAGGGGAGGGGGGTGTGAGTGTGTGTGTGTGTGTGTGTGTGTGTGTGTGTGTGTGTGTGTGTGTGTGTGCCTCATCACAGCGCCCAGTCTGATTTGTGTATTCAACATTACAGTTTAAATAAGCACAGAGTCCTTGTTCCACTTTTCGAGTATTTGATCAAAATCCAATATATCTAAGTTGAGCAGAGCTATGGCCTACTACCCAAAGAAAATACACTGACAAACTGTGTTTCAGCTTCAAGCCTATACACAGAAGTTATAGCCCAGGAAAGAGGGAGAGGGATACTGGCGATCAGAGCTGGCCCAAGGCATAAGTGAACAAGGTGCCTGCTGAGGGCCCACCAGAGTGCCCCCAAGAAAGCTTGAAATGTTTTTTTTTTTTTCTTAAATATATATTATTGTCAATGTTAATCAGAAAAAACACATTATTTTAAATGTACAATATGTAAGTTCTCTCTCACATTAAAAAAATAGCAAAAGATTTAGTTTGATGACATCTGAAGTAGGGTGGGATCATGGGAGTTGTTGTCTTCATTGTTAAACAACCACCATTGCTGATGAAAATCTATCTGATGTGCCTGCCACAGAAATCATGTTGTGGATGAGGTTATGCACTACAGTTTTATTCACATTTTGCAGACCTCCTTCCTCTCTAACATAACCAATGTATGAAATGTTACATTTTATAGCTTTAACAGGCTGGCTAGCTAATACAAGTAGTTTAATAAATTCCAGGTTCCTCTGTCAGAGAAGATGTCATGTTCATGCACACATTGCAGGCTTATTACTTTCAAGATTAAATTGCAAATTAATATCAGACCAGTTTTGTGAGTTTGCTACTTTTTAAAGATATATGACTCTAGAAGGGTAAAAAATATGCAGGGCAGACATTCATATAACATAAACAACACAGCTACAACTACAGCCCCTATTTCCAAAAAGTTGGGATGTGGTGTAAAATGTAAATAAAAACAGAATTCAATGATTTGCAACCTATATTCAATTGAATACAGTGCAAAAACAAGATATTTAATGTTCAAACTGATTGATTGTTTTTTGTAAATAGATACTATGCTGATTACCACTGTGTTACATCACCTGTTCTTGAACAAAATTCACTAAGCATTTGGGAACTGAGGACAGTTTAAGTTTTGAAAGTGAAATTATTTCCCATTCTTGCTTGATATACAACTTCAAGAGCGTAACGGTCCGCGATCTCCATTGTCGTATTTTGCCTTTAATGATGCACCACACATTTTCAATGGGAAACAGTCATCATATTCAATCATATTTAATCTATATATAATCCTTTGCAGTTAATGACTGTCTGTAGTCTACAGACATCTGCAGACATCTTGGTGTCTTCCCTGGTGATGCTCTGCCGGTTTTTAAATCTCGCAACATCATCAATATCTGGATAGTACTTCTGCCTTTTTGAATACAAGTTGAAAAGTATTTGCATTCTGTTTTAATTACGTTTTACAAAACATCCCAACTGTTTTGGAATTGGGTTTGGGTGGGTAACAATAGTTACAATTGTAACAATTAAAAATTGTCAATAGTCAATAGACCCCCTCCCCCAAATCCAGTTCTGCATAGGGCCATGTAAAGACTTGGGCCGGCCCTGTTGGCAGTTGTTAAGAAAAAAAAAATAGGGGGAATTTCAGATGTCCCTGTGCACAGTTGTTTTTGTGGGTTATTTCCTTGCTGTAGCTGAATGTTTACTGTCATGACTCAAACGGCTTTTATTATTTTAACTCAAATGACCACTGAAAACATGAAGACATGCACAAATTGTTGACTGAACCATAGTATGTATAACAAAAGTTTAGCATCCTAATTTGAAGAGTGTTTATAGAGCCTGACCTTGCAGGCCTTGTTCTCATCTCGGTCCAAATGTGGTTACACCTCTCTTCCTCTGTGCCAGCATCTGTCTCTTTCTGACTACGTCTCCCCTCGCCACAGCTGGGTCACAAACCCTTAAAAAAAACATCTAAATTAAAAATCTCTGTCCTGACCGATGTTATTACAATCTTTAACATGCCAGTAAACATTGATGAAGGCGAGCAGTAATGTGACCTGCATGTGGATTTATGCGGCCCTGTGAAGGCTGGCTAGCTGCTGGGTGGGTCGGTTGATGGTGCTGGGAGACTGGGCTGTTGTCAGCCTCAACACTGGCCCTCTGATCTCCCTCTTTCTCTCCCTCTCCTCTCCTCTGCTAACAAGCCCTTTCATTTCCTTTCTGGAAAATCTGTTCTTCATAATATCACACACACAGAGCTGGAGTGGGAAAGTGGGAAGACGCCAAGGAGAGGCAGAGGGAGTAAAATTTAGGAAATTTTCCAGACAAAAAGACTTGATTCTTACCATATTTCCATTCCATGTGGATGTGGCTGGCTTCCAATGATGAGTACTGGCTGCGTGTGTGTTGGTCAAAGATATAATTGAAGGTTCACTCTCTAGCTGTTGATGGAGCGATGCTAAACAGTACAGGCAAAGATGGGATTATACATACAGAAGCTGCAGGGTATGGATGAGCTTTGTGCTGCACCACCAGAACCACAAGACATATACCAAAGAAGGCTGAATGACTGAGACATCATGTTCTTTAATAAAAGCCCACAGGGATCATGGCATGACATGGTAAAAGTCACAATAGTGTAGTATTTTATGTAAAACAGGGTCTTAAAATTCTTCCCAGGGCAGCTACTGTAAAAGGTTAGAGCCAGCACTGATTTTTGCTGCCTGTGGTGTAAGTGAATGTTTTAATTGCAACAACTCTGCAGACCTAAATGACAAAAATTAGTATTTTGTCTGCATCTTCCACAACAATTTAGGCTACATGGCTGTTAGAAAAGTGATTCATTTCTAATCCATCTTCCCCGTGGTTATGGTTGATTGTGTTGAGGCAACTAAAACTACTTGGTTAAGGTTTGAGGAAGATTGTGGTCGTGGATAAAAGAAACCAACGCCTACATTTGGGAGGACACCGGATGCAAACCTCCGGTCTAGCCTTTGATGTTGCATGCATTATTGACCCAACCATTCATCCAGAAATTCCCCCTAAGAGGTTTTATGACACTCTTAACTGTGTCTTTGATTCAGTCACTGTTCACATGGCTGTTGACACATCAAACATAGGGATGCTACAGTGTGGAAAGTTTTCCACTGATTAATAAACTCAAGACAACACCGGTATTACTGATCACACTGGACATTTCACAATAAAATGTATTTGTCAGCCATGCTCAATATCTGTGATGTTAGATTGCTTACTTTGATCTTTAACATTGGATCTGTAGATCTTCCCCTTACTTTGAGCAAAACAAATGTTTAGATGGTTGGTTCATCATTAAGTTGCCAGTTCTATCAAACATCCCTCACACTGACCACTACAACTGTAGCTGACATCCACAGATGAGTAAAGTAAGGCTAACGTTAAGTACATGGTTCATAGTCCATAGTCCAAAAAATACTCATTTTTGCAGCTTTAAAGATTTGTTAAACAACATGGGCTGCTGAATTGCATGTCTGGTTGGCTTGTTTGGTACTTCAGAAGGGGAAAAAACTCATGAAGGGAATGTATCTGCTGAAAGAAGAAGGCGGGATTAACGATGAGATGAATGACAAGCTTTGTGATGGCAGGAGACAGCAGTAACTCAGTATAGAGCCCAGCATTCAGCTTGACCCTCACTGATCTCTGCTGTCTATAGCACTCAGAGCCAAAGAAAGCTGATTCACTTTCAAAAAACACATCACTTGTCAAAAGGAGCTGTCAGACACTAAGGTAGGAAGGCACTTCAATTAGAAGATACAAAAGTAAGCCCCTTATCCTGGATGTGACGTTTCTGTTGATCTGGCATTTTTCTCCAAAAAGAGCACAGAGACAAGAGAGACTAAAAGAGAAAAGAAAGAGAAAGAGGAACATAGGGGCATGGGGCACATAGGGGGCTAAGGAAATGTGTTTGAAGAACATACTAGACAGTTTCCTGCATGTTTAGCATATTTAAACTCATGTTTTAACCCATTACCTAAAACCTGCATGTACAACAGTCTCCAAACCATTACAGTGACACTGCCATCCATTTTTCCAAAGCTACCTATAAGATTTTGGATAGATTTCCTACCTTATAGGCAGCCATTTCTTTGAGTTCATACTAGTGGCGTATAAAGAGCAACTTTCTTATTGGAATAGGTATTCATCACATGGTAAATGCAGGTGTTGATACATCCAAGATTGGACTGTTGGCTGTTAGCACTGTCTGTATAGAAGCTGCAGTATGTTTTTCAATATTCAGACTTGAATGGTCAAACAGTGATTAAACATGCATGTTGTTAAATGGATGTGAAGATGGTTGGGTCTTTCATTTAAATGATTCAGCAAATTTGACACAAAAAGTTTGAACCAAAAAGTGTTCATTGTGAAGGATTACCTATTTAAAGCAAGTTTCAAGTCTTCAAAGTAAATTTCTTACAATAGATGGCTGTACAGAAGGTAGTAACTCGGGGAAAAAAAGACTTGAAAAATGGTCATGATATGTAGTTATGGGGCTAACACATTCAAGCATGACATGTCATCATTAAAGCAACAAAACCATTCAAGATTTAAGGAACAAAGTAAACCAATTAATTTTATTGGTCAAGCCCATTTTCTCTTTTTTTCTTTCCTACATCTGCCTACACATACTGTATCTTCTATCGTATCGTGTCTCTTAACATCTTCTTTACCTTTTCTTTTCCTTTTACTTTCTGTCATTTTTCTTATTCCTCCCATTTTATGTAATTTTCACAACCTCTCCCACTTTGTCTTAGCTCTTCTCCTTCTTTTGTCTTTTCTCACCTGTTCTATTCATCCTAACCTGTCTCCTCTCCCCCTCTCCCTTGTCTTGGTTCTTCCTCTCCTCTCCTCCCCTCTCCCTTGAGTTCTGTGTTGAGAGCACAACAGTAGAATTTGTTTTGCTGCCTCTCATCAGATTAGTGTTGATTTTTCTGCCGCCAAGCTGCAGTTCAGCAGAGTGGATGAACTTCTTTAACTGTTTATCAGAGGTGCATTTACACTGCAGCGCTCAGCGGCCCCGCGGTTTGTTACCTGCCATTTACTATGAAATAAAAATCGATGGATGCTGAAATGTGATTTTATGGCCCGCTGTTATTGAGACCAATGATGATTTCCTGCTTAACAGGATATGGAATGTCAGTCCCAGTGGTGTGCTGTTTTAACATCGGAAAGCAGCCTTATAAAGTGCTGGTTTAGCAACAGTGGTTTTCAGATTTGCTGGGATAAATCTGCTTGACATATGTATCCAAGAAAATCTTTCACTAGTGCAAAAGTTTTTTGGCCTTGTGGTAGTTGTCTGGATCAGTAAGCACAAGTCAAAGTTCAGGACAGATCATAATATCTGTTGTTGCAGCTTGAATCAAACATCCTGTGTGCTGCACTCATAACTCCCCTCACACTCTGTCATTTACCAAACTACAAGGGATTCTGGGCTGCCCACAATAAAAACAGTAGTTAACTTGAAGCCTCCCCACTCGAGTGGACTTGTGCGCCAGACAATGATGACACAGTGTCCTGTCAAAGCAGTAATGACTGAGATTTACACTCTATTATTAGAGCTGGGCCCCTTTGAGCTGCCCTCGGAGACCCCTTCCTCTCTCATCCACAGAGAGGACTGAGGCAGAGCAACAGATCACGGCTAATGCACTGAATCACCGACCACAGGATAACACGCTGATAAGAGGTCAGATTATAGTGTTTGCATAAGTGTGTTTTCATCTCTCCTGTACTTTTATGAAGAACAAATTCAAACACAGATTACAAGATGTAATTAAGAAACCACATGTGAGTGAGTGTTCAGAAATAACAGCAGACATGGTGACAAGATGAAGAGGAGTTAGGAAACAGTATTTTAGTCAGCACCACGGATGTTTCAACACTGTAATTTAGAATTACAATGATTATTAGATTAGTCTAAGGTTGTCAAAACTATGGAAGTATCGATACTTTTTAAAAATATCTATATTTTGGGGCTTTTGCCTTTTTACACTGTTTTTAATGCAGCTGAAGATGGACCAGAAAAAGGGAAAGAGGGAAAGGGGCTGACATGCAGCAAAGGACCTCAAGTTGGAGTCAAACCCAGGTTTTTGCAGTGAACTAATTGCCTTCATACATGGGCAGCATGCTCCACCAACTGAGCTACTGGGGTGCCCCAGAATAATGATACTTTTTCAATACCACATTTAAAACAATATAATATCAGTTAATTATAGTATCAGTTTGGCTTGCAGCATAATTAAGTTGCAGCAGAACAAAACCAGACGGTCAGTCTGTACCAGCACCAAGTGCAGGTTGTTTGTTGGATTAAAAAAAAATAAAAAATTGTTTGTGAGCCTAGAACTTTTGTTTTTGTTTGTTTTTTTTGTATTGAAGTTTAAAATTCTGGTATTGTAACTACTCTAGAAAATTTGATCATGAGAAAATGAGTTGCCAACAACTTGGGTTAAGGGTGGAAGTCTCTTGACACCTCACAATTCTATGATGCGGTTATAAAATGATTGTTGATGCATTTGATGTATCAAAATTTTGAGCTTTTAAGCCAGGGGTTGCCGGTCGGATTGTATCCATTTGCAGTTGCTCACACTCAGCTGTCCTCACTAGAACTCAAGAAGTAGCCTATTTTAGAACGTAAACATAACACACGTTTATGTCCATCACATTTGACCATCCAGTCACACAGCCTGTCTTACAAATTGTCACAGGTGAACAAAATGTTGAGAATTGGGTTTTAAATATCCTATTAGTGAGTTTTCTGCACTAGGTCATAATCTGCAACCAATTGCTGTACGAAACCTTTGCAGTGAACAGAAGCAGAAGTTAAACAAGTCTGGATGAGAAAATGTTTTAGGAGACACATCAACATAGGTTATTTATTCTTCAGCCAGAGCAGGAGGTGAGATTTTCATTATCAGTATGTGAATAGCAGTCTGCTGCTGTCTAACATTAGCCTGAAGAGCTAAGAAAGTTGTTTGACAACACCGTCAACTGCTCTGTTTCATTAGACTGTAGACTGTATCTTCTCTTTATCCTGTTCTTGGAATCTATCACTAGCACGACTTCATGCAAGCATGTGTCTGAGTGTGTGCTGCTGTGATCAGCGCTGTGGTGAGTGTGACATTACGGTCAGTGTCTGCTGTGTGTGACGTGACCATCGTGCAGATCATGTGTGAATATGACCAGCGCAGATATGTGACACTGACCGGCTGATCACCGGTCAGGGCCGGTCACGCAGAAAACCGGCTGTTTCTGGTCTCTGTGATAGTAAATAGTAAAGTAATAGTTAAGAGTCTTTGGGTTTTGGACTGTTGGTCGGACAAAAGACAGAATTTGGAGACATCACTTTGGGCTGTGGGAAATTGTGATGAACATTTTTCACAATTTTGTTACATTTTATAGACTAAACAGTTAATCAGGTGACAGTGAAAATAATCAGCAGACTAATCAATAATGAAAATAATCATTCATAACAGCCTTAGTGTCATTTCCAGTACTCCACATTACTCAACTGTGTCTGTGCTTAACATGAAAATAGCCAGCAGGTTAGCATCTGATCACCACTATTCTTCATCCTAAAATAATACTGGCAGGCAATAAGAGGCTAGTCAAGGTCAGGGGCTTGAGGTCCTTTTTTCTAAAAATATCAGAGTTTTTCTTCTTTTTTTTTTCCTTGTGCCCCCTCTGTAGATCTTCTATTCAGGCTGCTGTGGTTGGTCTTATTATTATTGTGTTTCCCAGTAATTAACCAGGATACTGTCCATGAGAGGTGTCAGGAGCACTGGGAGCTCCAGGACAAGGTCATGTAGCTGTAAGGCCACTTGGTACCTTCTTACTTGCATTAATCTTTTTTTAATTTTTTTTTTATTAATCTTTATGTGATTGCAGAATCTCTTTTCCTGTAGAGAAAGTGTTAGTCTCTGTCAAATGTTTCACAGTCCCAGACCCTCACTAATGAGGTCATATATCAGCCTAAACACTGGTACACAACACGGAGAACACAACGATGTAGACGTCCTCATCAGGTGTTTGTTGAACATCTCTGGATCCTCTATTCTCTCCTGTATGGTGACTAACAAACTACACATACAGACTGGCAAGTAGACACATAGACAGCAGAATTTCCCATCTGTTGTGCATAAACGCGCATGTTTGCACACACACAAACACACACTCATGTGCACACACCCTCAAAGACTTGTAAGCTCCAGGGATGGGGGGCTAAAGGGAGGCAAAATGATGGGCAAAGAGGAAGACAGGGGAAGAGCAGGGTGAGCGGAGGAGAGGAGAAAGGGTACACTATCTCGGCAGGCGGTTCAGAGCTGCCTGGCAATGTCACTATGTCATCGCCATGGGAACACAGAGCCTGCAGACTCTTTTGGACTAATAGGCAGTTGTCAAGGCAATGATAAGATAAATGCTGCGTTTGATGGAAACATAGAGCGATGGGCCTGATAGGCACCAAGAAGCCCAAACAATCAGCAGAGAGCTGCTGAGAGGGGAGAACTGCAGGGGTGGGGGTGCTACAAGGCAGGGGGTAGAGAGTGAGAGGGGGGAGAAAGGGTGAGGGGAGAAACAGAGGATGGACTCCCACCGGACAGGCAACGTCAAACCTCTTTCTCTCTCTCTGTCTCTTCCAGGGTCTCTCTTTGTCTGCTGGGCCTGTTGGCTTTTTTCTCTTGATTTCTGCCTCGTTCCCCCTCCTGCTATGTGACCTGCACACCAACACTTGACTGTAGAAACAATCTAAACCTGCTGCTATGTGTGTGATATGTTCATAGACACACACACATACACACACACACATGCACACACGTGTAGAGGGGAGGGGGTATGTGCTTATCTAATGCTGAGGATTGAATTCAGTTAGCCCCAGTGGGATTGGGTTAGAAGATGTCAGAAAGATAGATGGGCATCATGCTACTACACCCCAGCCCCCTCCATGCACCCCTCAAATTGTTTTGCATGTGTGCGTGTGTGTTTATCGTCCACATGCGTGCTCACATAACACATCCCATCCACCCACGTGTGGATGCAAAACATTTTACATGTCCGATTTGTTTTAAATGCTGCACAAAAGAGAAGGAACTTCATGTATTATCATCAAATACTTAGGTGTAATATGTCTTGTCTTATCTTTTGCATATAAAATGAGCTCATTATGTAACATTACAGTTAATATCCGAAGCAAGCATCATACATATACTGTATAATGCAGAATTAGTACTAGTATAAACGGTACTGACATGAATTTTGACTCTATGGTGCTGACCGGTACAGCCCTAAATTCTGCTTGACCAAAAAAAGTTGTCCCAAGATTCGTCACAGGAATCGTCGTAATCAGCCTGCAACAACTAATTGTCTGGAAAATGTTTTAAAACAAAAAAAAAAGTGCTGTGCAGTTGAGCTCCTCGCTGTGCTTGTGAAAAAACATAGCAACCGTGGATGAGACACTGTGGACAGCGCAGATTAAAATATCGGCCTCCTTCTCCTTTGACTTATCTTTACTTGGTTTATTTCACTGTCTCCACAGCAGCCTTTCTGCTGACTTCACTCTGTGTGTTTGTCTATTTGGAGAAACTCAACCCTGACACAGAGAGCAGGGGAGAGGCAGCAGCATTGTAAGTTACACCAAAATGTTAAAAGAACCAGTAACATTGAAGCTTTGCCAGATTTTATATGTGGCAAACTAAACTAACCAGACTACATACAGACAGCTTTCATTTTAGCTTGTTTGTAACAATTAGTGTAAGTGCAATTTGTGCACACAACAAATATTAGGAGGAGTTGGAAAAAAAGATTAGTGCAACTTGCGTTATATGGATGTGGTTAGAGTTTATAAAGTCAGACAACCAGCAGAAAACAATCTGAAAGTTATGTTGGACAACAGTGATTACATGGGGTGTTAGTGCTTGATATAGTTAAGAAAGTTTTTGTATGTTTTTCCACTTATTCTACTTTTGGGCATTAAATATCTTAAAATACTTCTGTAATGTTGGTGAAATATGTCATAGTAATATAGTTAACAGTATGGTAATAGCTATGCAGTTACCATATCAGTGTTTTACCCCCTAAGAAGCATTTATATTGAAATTTTGAGAAAAACCATGGTATTAGGGGTGTCACAATTTCAGTATTAAATGGAATATTGATGGAAATGAGCTTTTTATTTCAATAATTGAAATCAAAGGCTGAATTAACAATTCTCCCAGTATTTCTTTTTCTCTTCACCACCTACTTGCAGTATCCAGTGTGTGTCTGAAGAAAAAAAAGGACTTAAAAGATGACACAGCGTAGCCACCAGCCATAATATCACACTTAGATTAATATTTAGATTTTTACTGAAGAATTTGAAAATGTAAATGACAGTTCTCAGGGCATAAAACCAATATTCTGTTTATTTGTACAAATCAGTCAAAAATAATTGCAATTGCAAAACCTTCAGTGCCCCCCAAAAAATGTTTAAATTGAATCGAATAATAACTCTAAATTTGAAAGTCAAATCAAATCGAGAATTTGGAGAATTGTGACACTGTTACTTTAAGCCATGTGAAATATATCCTGGTAATCTAGTTAATGGTACAGTAATAGCTGCCATGCAGTTGTTATACCACTGCTTTACCAGTCAGAAGCACTTATATTGAAATTTTAAGAAAAACAAGTATACTGAGATATCGACCGTTACTGTCCGTGCTTCAAATTACACAGCAATATAAATGTGGAGCCATACCACCCAGCGTTAGTCACATCACCTGGAAGCCTAGAAGATTGATGCATACTAGGATTCTGGTAGCTGTTGAGCCCGTCTCACTGATCTTTGTCCTGGAGGAGAGTCTGTCCTTTTGCCCCAAGGATCTCCTCTCCTTATGAAAACTGAAGCCAGATTCAGCTGCAATCTAATGTTTGATCAAAGTTATGGGAAGAGAAAAGAACAGAGGAGAAGAAGAAACACGACACGGCAGCAGTTTACTGTATGTCTTGGTGTTTAATACTGTTGAAGCTGTACCTCCAGCCGTCGGCCTCTGATTGGGCTGTTGTATCAGTGTTGTGGTCATGTATTGATTTGCCGACAGTGGTACATCAACAGTCTAACTTCTCTTTCTCAGTTTCCTTTCCACCTCTGTTTTATATGCTTGCATACACACACACACAGAGGGCAGGGTCATTTGATCCGGATCAAACAAGTAATTTTAACTCTGAATAAGATCACAATCCCAAATGCTTTGGATCCTATAAAGGCTTTGCAATGTAGACACAGATTGTGTGTTTCTTCTGTCTGTCTTTGTCACACAAATGCATGCACACACACTCAGATAGACACACACTACCTATATGAGTGTGTAAGGCCTGTATGATCTTTTCTCTAGAGAGTCTGATCGAGTCTGATGCCCTGCAGTAATGGCTAGCCATACCTGGCCATAGCTGCCTTCTCATGGCCTCAGGCTACTGCTTAGCAATTCCACTCTGAATACAATGGGCTGCAGGCTTACACACACACACACACACACACTCACACACAGAAACCCATATACATCCAACAGACCTCTTTCAAAGCTGCTGTCCAGTAATGAATTTCCAGACCTTGGAAAGCTCCTTCTGATACACTTCAAACAGGTACTAACAAAAAAAGACAGACTACTCCTTCATCTCGCCCTACCTCCACTGCCTGCGTCTCTATCGCCTCATGAAACCCAGACAAAGTGCATTTATGGATCAAGACCACCAAAACCAGCAGTGTATGCCTAAATGTATCCTTCATATCAAATTTAAGAACATGAAAACCTGAATGTTCTTCTGTAGAAAAACATAAACCTTTATAAATGAGTTTCTGCATATTCTACCTCTTAAGTGTGGCTCCCTCTCTTCATGGGATGGATTTATTTTAACTTAGTTGTTGTCTGACACTGGCTAGTTGTACAGAGGAGTGAGTCGCAGGAAGAACAGGATCCACATATGAAGACATGCCAATCACCAGGCTTGGAGAAGGCAGGCAAGAAAGAGGACAAGAGAGGTACTACGGCAGCCTCTCCAACTAGCATTTGAAAAGAGGATACATTTCTGTCACACTCACTTGTCTGCCGGATCAGCCTGTTTGAGTCGGGAAGGGGAGACACATGCAGACACATACAGGCGGATACACACAGCAGGCATCTCGTGAAGGTGGTGGACTTAACATAGTGTGAATATTCAACCCAGCATGTCGAATATTAGTTCAAACCATTAAAAATGATCTAGAATTACAGAATCTGGAAAAATAACAGTTTTGATGTTATGTCAAAGATGTCATAGAACTGCAGAGATATCTACTGAGGTTAGCATGTTAACCAGCTGGCCCTGGCTTGTCCTGCTGGAAGATACATTTGAGCAGTCAGTTTGCTATGCTACACAAGTCCATTTGTCCATTAAATTAACAAAATAAACTCACAAAATTTAAAAAAAAAAGGTAATTTTCTTAGACCTATTTTCCTTAGAAAACAGAATACAACTGTACACCTGAATTCAAATTTCTCACTTTTATCATGCTTAATTTACTCTTTTTTACTAACTTTTTTTTTTTTTTACTACTTCTTACTATTTTAATTGTCTTGTTAATAGGACTGAACAATTAATCATAATTCTATCGAAATCGCTGTATGCCCAATATTTGTTAAAGGTAAAATATTGTCAAAATACAATTTGAAATGAAATATTGTGGTGTTGCAGAGGTTTCCTGGCCAACACATCATTCTCAGGACTTCAGAAAACATCTTTGTTTAGTACATAGCCCTGAAAAAAATACCGTACCATAATAATTTTAATGTGTTTTTCAATGAAAATGAGAATAATGATGTAAAAATGATCAAATCATATGGCAACTGCAATATCAGTCAAATTAATTGCAATTAGATATTTCTTCAAAATCGTTAACTCCTACTTGTGAATTAGTTCCCGTAAAACATTCATTCACACTCAACAGACAAAATAAAACTCACTGAAAAATTCTTGGCTTGTCTTCTCACTGTTTCAGAAATCTCCAACCCTGGCTTGGTCGAAATAAGTCCTTAATTCACCAAATTAGATGTGAAAATATTTTGGTTCCCTGCTGCCTCTCTCATGCCTGACCTCCCTCTCACTCCACTCTCACTCCACTCTCACCTGATGCCTGAACCTGAACAGAGTCAGAGTCCTGGTGGCAGCCTTGGTACTGTATTCTTTGTTGTCAAGCTGGCCTGTTGGTTTTGGAGGCTGTGTTTGGTCCTGGTCCAGCCATGTTTACTGGGAGACGGCTGAGCCCGGTTCCATTACCCATGGTTCTGGTGCTCATTCCGGCACTGCTCCCCACTGTCATTCTCCACTGGAACAGATTTGGGATCAGAGACACAACTCAAAATTTCTAATGTATGTTTACACTTTAATGTATAAATGTCACATAGTATAGCTTTAAGCTAGTCTAACTGGCTTCTTGCAGTATTTCATAGACCATGACCATGTTATCAATCTTATCAAATGCTCTAAACAAAAGCAAATGTGTAAGAAAAAGCAGCAAATTAAAAAATGAGGATTTTAAAAACACTTTGGACGTACAAAACATTATCATGGAACACAGTTCAAGGTTTTGCAGAGTCGTCCAATACTGATGCTCTTGTTTGGCGAAAGGGTTGAATATGTTTACAGCATTTGTAGGTTTTGTGTGATTTTGTACCCTACGCTCAGATTGGACACTGTGCTGGGATGGAGAGTGGTATGTTGGTAACAAGGGTGCGTGTGTGCCTGTTTTCCGTGTATATGAGGGCAGGGTGATGTAGAGTAGTATAAATATAAAACCCTGACTTCCTGCTGTCTCCTCCATTATGGCAGCCACGGAAACTTAATCTGCCTGAGCACTACAGCTGCCTCCCAGCCTACCTCACTGCTGTCTGCCTTTGCTCCCCATCGCTTCTTTCCTGCCGTCCTCCAACTGTTTCCTCTCTCACTCTCAGCGTATTCCTTCACTTACACTCCCTCTTTTCTCGCCAGATTTCTCCGTCATATCATTAGTCTTTGCACACAAACTGCATGTTTCTTCTCTCGGTGTGGACATAACCTGCTTAGGTTTCCTGTTGGACTCTCTTACAGTCCCTGTTGGGAGAAAATGACAGGACGGTGCAGGAAATGGTGAGACAGACAGATTGAGGGAGAGAGGAGGAAATGGTTGGGACAGGAGCGAAGGACAGGACAAAGAGAGTGAGACATTAGCGGCATGGGGCGCATTGGGTGGCAGCCATATTTATCTTCTATTGTAGGTGTGGTGGCCCCTATGCGATTATCTAAGTTTGTCTTTTTTTTTTTTTTTTTACCTTGACCTTGTGCATGGAGGGTATTTTCCAGTCAGCAGAACGCTTTATCTCTGAGAGCAACAATCAATAAGGATAATTAATGATGCCCGCCGCAATGATAGCCTCAGCAGTCATTACCAGGCATTAATCCATGCAGTCAGAGGAGGGTCAAGGCCGGCCGCATCGCTCACCTAGGGGCGGGGCGCAAATTAAAATAATCTACACACTGGCCGCTCTGTCAGGCCTTTTCTGATGCATTCACCTCCGTCGGACCATAATTAAAGATGGCCCATTGCTAGGTGGTGGGGCGCCAGGGTGACAATCCACTGCGATGTCTCTTTAATATACAACACTTAGCCCGGAGGATGACACTAACAGCAATCTGCAGGAACTCATCTCACCTGCAAGCGTGGGAGGGTGGATGTTTTTTTCTTCTTCTCTAGATATGCTGAGACATAAATCAAACGCACAACATGCAATTTTCTAATAACGCGGCGCCATCAGAAATGTGATTTAGCAGTAAATATAATTTGGTCTGGGTGTGAGACATATCAAGTGGATGTATTATCTTTGCAGTAATGCTGTGCTTAGAGAATGAAATATCACAAAGACATGTTTTAACAGGTGATCTTGGGATAACTCTGAACACCGGAGTGTTAATATAAGATGTAACATTAGATGCTGTGATAGATGATGTTGAGCAGGTGATGTCTTTGCATGAAATTCAACAGTTTGCCCTGAAAATAGACACAAAATTGAAAGTTAAAGGGACAGTTCACACCTAAATCTTGCTTGTCATGCTATTTATCCATCTAGATTGTTTTGGTGTGAGTTGCAGAGTTTTGGTCTGCCATTTGTCAAATATAATGGCACTAAATGGCACTTTTCTTGTGGTGCTCAAAGCACCAATGGAATACATTTGAAAAATTCAACATCAGCATAATTTTCCAAATATCATGACCCAGTTACTCAAGATAATCCACCGACTTTGTTGTGACCAGTTTCATGGATCTGCTAGAAATGTTTCTCCTAGAAAGAAAGTAGTTCTGGTGGATTCTACTGGAGAAAAAAAATAGTTCCTACATACACTTCTGTGGGAGTAACCGGGTCATGATTTCTGGAAGAGACATTTCTGTTGAGTTTTTCAAATTTATTTTTAGGTGCTTTGATCACCACAAGCTGAATGCCATCTCGTTTCATAGCTATATTCAAGAGGATGCAGACAGATATCTCTACAGCTGATATCTCCAAAACTCAGCAACTTACACCAAAACGATCTAGACAGTCAAACGGCACTACTGTTAGAGGAAAATATGATTTTGGAGTGAATTGTCCCTTTAAAGTATGCGATTCTCACCATTGCTAAAAAAAAATACAAATCAGATGAAAAAATGTAGTCGCTAGTGATCACTGCATCTCACTGTCATCTGATCTTTTTCCATTTTTCCAGCAGAGAAACACCAGCAAAATGGTTTTATCCTCCCCTCCTCTTTATCTGCCTCTGATTGGCTGTAGCACCACATCAGGGGGGAGGGAGCGTCGGTGCTTCCAAGTGCCCACCTTGTTGTCAAGGACATTTACATTTACAGTTTAAAGTTTGGAGGAGAAATTCAGCTTGATTCCATAATTCATGGGTGACATTTTCATTGTACTTAAACTTTAGGGTAAAAATTGGAAATGTGAGATTTAATTTCCTGTAATGTTTAAATTACTTTTTTGCTTGGCCGGCGTCCAAACGCGAGGAAGCGCCGAGGGGCAGAGAAGAGATGTTTAAGCAGAGGTTGCTCTCACTGCCAGCGGAGAAGTGGAGAGAATCTATAATAATGAAAAATGCATTTATCCTCAGCTGCCATGCCTCCTTTTCTCCCCCTATGAAAAAAAACCCCTACTGCTGTGAAAATGCATGTGTGTTAGCGAGCCGGAGTAAGGTATGTGTCACATTCAACATGCACAAGCAAAGTGAAAAATAACTACATCAAATTCAAAAAGCCTCAAGTGTGTCGAGTTGGAACTTATCCCGAACGATGAGGAAAGTCAAACTGCGAGCATCAAGAAGGGCGCTTGATGATGATTGACAAGCATCGGTTATATCTCACTCCCACGCATGATTACGCCGTCTTCATCTATCCTCCAGTAGCTCTCTCACCTTCAGCTCTGTTTGGTTTAAGTGAAGAGGCGTGCAGGCACAGCACAAGACGCTCATGTGATTTCTATCGAGTCATTCTCACCAAGTTAACTTCTCTTTCCCCCGCTTTAAATTTTCATCTTATTAAACTTATTACTGGTCAGGAAACACAAGGGCCGAGGGTGTGAACTCCCACTGTAGCACATCAAAAGCGCTCACACATGCAGGCAGAGAGTGTCAAACATATAGATGTGCAAGAAAAATCTAGCATTATTCCAGGAAATGATGTGCTTACAGTGTACTGAGTATTTCTCCTGATTAATTTCAGCAAAACCAGCAGTGGATATAAATGTTTTATATGCCAGTGTGGTGTAAACACTGCCAGCAGACTTCAGGAATATGGCAGTCATGTTGAACATTTCCCAGCAGGCACTCTTGTCACTGTGACATTTATTTTTTTAGCTTACTTTCACATCACATCACTGGTGATTTAGATGGGCAAATTAAACACAAGAAGAGGCATAAATCTCTTCCGTGCCGGCCAATATACACCCACTCCAACAGTTTTTATAGTCTCATTTGTCCCAGTATTGTAACTCTATACTCTGTAGTCACAAATGAATTGACCTGAGTGCTTAGGTCCCTTAAACACACTTCACTTTAAATTGATCAATGAATTCTACACATTTTGTATTTTTTTCCCTCACTTGATTGTTCTGCTAACTGTGGTTTTCCCCATTTTCTCTGCCTATTTCCATCCAATAAGGTAATGGAGAATTACAGAGATTAGTGATATGCATATAAAAGACTGTCAATCATTTAAAATTAATTCTGTAAAGCGTCTGATGATGTGATCGTTAGATTGCTGATCTTCAGACATGAGACGTCATTAGGCAAACGGAGGGAATTGTTTATGGAAAATGGCTTCTTCTGCTGATGACATGCGTTTAGGAACAAAATTCTTAGTTTATGTTTTCTGCTTCTTTTTCTGATCTTATTTGGAAAGTGATTACAAGGAGGAATATAGCTGGAGCAGCAGAAAATATCTTGCATTCATTATTGCATAAACAGCACAAGGTCAAAGGTCTGAAATACAGTTTTTGTTGGGTTTCATTTAATATATATTGATTGTTTGGGCTTGTTTGCATGTCTGTGTTTGTGTGTGTGCATTATCCTGCATATTTCCAAATATGTGTTGGTTCATAACCATGTGGACACCCTGGTCTTTCTTGTCATCAGCCTGTTTGAGTCAGGAGGAAACACACACACACACACATACGGGCGGATACACACAGCAGGCATCTCAGAAAGATGGTAGGCTTAAAAACTAGCCTACTCATACTATTAAATGAGGAGAAATATATAATTTATGGTTATTCAGCCAAACATAATTTTTACACTTAGAGGAGAGAGGTAGAGGAGTGCTGATCCACCTTTTCCCATTCAGTTACAATATTTGAATTTAAATATATGCCCTTTTTTCTTGATGTTTATTATTATTTATTTATTTTATTTATTCTTCTATTTATTATTGGTATTAGTAGCAGTTGTAATAGTAGTCGTAGTAGTGGTAGTAAGATTACATGAAGCTGAAGTTGAACTTAAGTCTGGAAAGTTTGTGTAGTTTGTATAATGGTGTCCACTGTGCTACGCTGTATGACTCAGGCTTGTGACATTCCAATGTGCAGCTGACATTATTTTGCAAGATTCATTGCTGAGAGTTTAAATTAACTCCAAAATGCAAATGTTTGTGTTTGCCATGCATTTGTAATGTGTTTTGTCAGAACTCGGTTTATGTTGTTAATTGTCATTTTTGTGACACCATGAGTGCAGTGGGTAACACATTTCTTCAATCCAGCTGTATTGCTAAACGATTGAAATGTGAAAAGTGAAAGCTTAAAGTGCTATTTGGCTTTCTTTTTGCACCACTTAGCAAAGTGCCTACAAAAAGGAAGCATATGGCAAGCACAGGCATTATGGAATTCAGATTGAATGCAGAACGATATTGCAGGTCCGATATTTCAATAGCAGGCCCAATACTGATACTGGATCAGATCAGTACGTAAGAATATGTAAGAATATTATTTCAAACATTCAAAAAGAACTAAAATTATCAACAGAATGTGAAAAAATAACAAGCTTGACTTTATGTCAAATATGTCTATGTATTGTGTTGCAGAGATATCTGCTAAGGTTAGCATACTCAGGCCTCAGGCCTTAGACCTCAGGTGTAATTTGTAGGTGTGTGCAAGCAGTAACTTTGCTACATTACACAAAGTCTCTTAGTGTTTTTAGTCTAATAAATAAACAAAATAAACTCATAAAATGTCAAGAAAGGAAGCATTCTTAAACCTGTTCTCCTTATTTAGTTATTTATTTATTTTCTCCAGGAAAATACAACAATACACCTTCTGAACTCAAGTTTTACTCTTTTACCAAACTAAGACAAGCTTAATCGCTTTGTTAACTCATTGTAAAAAAACGACACTCACCCAAACTCTCTTGGTTAGTCTTTCCACTGCTCCAACAATGACCAGTTCTGGTGATTGTTGTCTAGTTGTCTTGTGACTCTTGATTTGTCTGGGCTTGTGTACATGTTTGTGAGTTTATTTCTGTGTGTGCGTGTGTGTGTGTGTGTGTGTGTGTGTGTGTTTGTGTGTATTATCCTCCATATTTCCGGACCTGTGCCTGTTTGTACCCCCTGTGCGCACCCTGGTCTTGTCATCAGGTTAGCCGGTAGGTGTTCCTGATATCGCTGCAACCTGCCAGCCGGTTAATTAGAGCAGGCATCCAGCCACCCTGGCTTCATTTGACTATCAGCCACCAAGCCACTTACTCCATAATTTCCTGCCTGAATTGGAGGGCTTTACTATCGCTCACCCAGGCAGATCGGAAGTTTCCCTTTATCTCCTACATAAAGCCAGCGTGCTGCACCCAAAGTAAGCAGGCCCACCACCACCAGAATACATATACATTATGATTACAAGCTGAGGGTGTGAAGTTGAGACACAGGAGAGCTTCAAACCTGCAGCAAACAACAGATAGGATTGTTTTTCTGTGTGTCTGTGTGTCATGGTAAAAAAAAACTATGAGAGCTTTCAAGTCTCAAGTTTGTTTTTTTCAAACTCTGTGTGCTTGTATGTGCATGTGCGTATATTTCATATTACAAATTCTGTGTGTGTGCCCTCGCCTAAGTGTGTGTACACACTGTTGTCCACCGTGTCACACCGCCTTTTAACTTTTTTATGGTTTTCTCTTCATTAATTGAAAACATGACGGGGTGCTCTCGGGGCCTGATGGATGGAGCAGGAGAATTGAGAAAGCCATTAGCTTTACTGGAATCACAGCCTGTCAAGCAGTCAATACACACTGCTTTATGTGTCTGCAAGCAAAGATGGAACAATTATCCCTTTTATTAGGCAGCCACGGCACGCGCAGACACACGCACATGCACTCACACATGCAGAGCATCACAGGCAAGAGGAGGGCAGCAATAACGATCAGCTAAAATCAGTCATTCATTACTGTCAAGTACACCTGACTCTCAGCTTATTAAAAACGGGCATAATAGGAGGAAGGAGATCGAAAAACTTAATTAGTAAACAATTGTGATTAGTAACCTTTGGAATAAATAGACATTTTCTGACTTTGACTTTTAGAACAGCGTTATCATATATCAAATTAAACTACAAGCAGCACACACAGTTTGCATTTAATTTGCATATGCTCCTGTTTCTGCGCAGACAAAGTCACTGTTCAGAAGTCTATATACATAGAAGCCACTCCACATATATTTCTTTTTTGTACTGCTAAGAATCTGGCTAAGTCTGGATCTCTATCACAATGCTGTTCTCAGTTTTATTGTGTTTTCTAATGAGTGTTAATGCATGATAAACACATGCAAAAACATGATGATCGAGAAGCTATGAATAACGCGAACAGCTATCCGGAGTGTCCCTGGCCTCCCAGCCCCTTGTGGGGGTCATGCCCCCTCGCTGAGCAGTGCTGAGCAGGAGGAGGTCACGAGTTCATGACCCAGGGGCTGGTTTAGTAATAGCAGGACACTGCAGGCTGTCTGCGAGGGGATGGCTGGGGCTGCAATCAATACAACAGGTACGGCAGCAGCAGAGAGGATGTCTCTGAGGAGATCAGCATTATAAGAAACTACACAGCGTAGAGTACATACAACAAGTACATTTATTGTATACAAAGAAACGCATAATGACATAAGTGAAATTTCTTGTACGTTAACCTCATTATAGTAAAATCATCACAGTTGTTGTCTAATATTATAGATAATAACTAAAATTTTGGAGATACAAGTTGGACTTCCTGAGCCTGAACGATGTTGAGGATGGAAAAACGAGATGAGAAATGGAGGGAGAGTGAAAAAAGAAGGAGTGTGCCTTTTTTCTACCACATCTCTGCCATTGCTATATAAGCGGTGGAGCACTTTACATAAGATTTATTACATCCAAGCAGAAATATTATCTTCTGCGGGTGCCATTCATCACCCGGGCCGTGAGACGCTGTGAATGATACCACCAAATTATGTAGATCAGCCATGTCTGAGGGGACGATTCAATTTGGTAACCTTGGTAACCCCAGGTACTCCGAACACCACGGCTCCCCAGCACATACCCATTTTTTGGCACATCGCTTAGCAAGTTCCAATACTAAAACAGACATAATCACAAAAAACTTAAACTTAAAGTGGGGTTGCGCAGACATTAACACAGTCTGTGTGCACACATGCAAACACCCAAAGACATTCAACGCATGTGCAGAGAGAATAAAAATAAAGACATAGTTGCTGAGAGTTGTAGAGGCCATTAAATGCATGAAGAGGTGGAAGGATGTGGGAAGAATATGCAGGTGCAACAGAAGTTATTGACCTCTTGGTCACAGATCAGCTTCAAATGGTCATTTGGGGTTTCTGTGGCTTGGTTGTGGCCATGTCTGTGAAAACTGTTGACCAATAGAAACAATTCTTGTCAGTGACATGAGGCCCTTGACATGAAGCCCTTGATATTTTCATGAAACTTTCAGAAAGTTGGTATGGGCCCCTAAGAACCCATTAAATTTTTGTTAAAAATGCAAGATAGGACATTTGGCCTTGGCGAACGTCTACAGTCTCTAAGGGCCCTTTCAGCGCTCAAAATTAGCACCAGCCACCGACCAAATGTTGGTGTAATATTCAAGTGGCTGGTAGATTTGCCTCACTCACCAGCCAAAAATCCCCAAAACAATGGTAATCTATGGTGTGGTGGTAAAATTTGAGCATTCACTAGTTATGCTGCCAGTAGACAAAAAAAGTTAATTCTAGTTAATAGATATTTAGTTTGGTTGCATGTTGTTGTTTTTTTTTAGCTAAAGCCTGATATGGCTTATTACTTTGTGCATAGTGTGGCTCTAGTTGAACCATGTTTAACCACGTTCCTCATTATGATTAAAATTTGTTCCGGAGTTTATTCATTCCCACATTCAGCATCTTGTAGCTGTAAATAGTCACTATTACAAAAAAGACTTTTTACTCATGTTTGAGTGATGTTTGCTAAATATTCAGTGCCCTGCTGTTTAAGGAAATTACTCAGCATTTTTATAGGAGTAGTGTATAGAATTTAGTGGCATCTAGGGGTGGGTTTACAGATTGTAAACACCTCACCTCCCGTTCCAAGCATGCAAAAAACATGAAAGGCTCATATCTAGAGCCAGTGTTTGGTTTCTGTTCTGGGCTACTGTAAAAACATGGCAGTACAACATGGCAGCCACCAAGAGGACTTGCTCCTTCTGTAGATATAAACAGCTCATTCAAAGGTAATGAAAACACAACAAATCTTATTTTCAAGTGACCATGCACTAATGAAAACACAACCTCCTAAATCTTACATATTGGACCTTTAAATTAAACTATACACCTGTTGTTTTTTTTTTGTTGTTTTGGTTTTTTTTAGATTTACATCTTCACTAGGAACCTGTGAGCTGAGTGTTTTAGCCACAGAACGTATTGCGAGATGGACTAACTCATGGGGTTCGTCAACAGTAGTGTTGTTCATCTTAATAAAAAACTCCATATTTGCATTAATAGACAGAATATGTTTAGTATGTAGCTGATATTTCATGGTTCAGTCATTAGTTTCCATTTTCACCTGAATAATCTTTCAGCGCCATGAGTCAAAGAAGTTGCATAAACTGTGTCCTATATTTAATATTTATCTGAAGAAACGGAGATACAGACAGAATGGCTAACAGAATCATACTGTACCTTGTGTTTACACTTGCTCTTTGTACTTCCTGATGTAAGCACTGGTCCTCCGTGGTTTAAAAAATCCTAGACTCACCTCTGCTCATCTTTGATCAAAAAACTGCCCACATACAACACCTGCAACCTCACAGTCACAACCCCCTGTGGATACAAAGCACTCATATACAGTATTTATCACATATTTCATTGTGTTGACCCAGATATTACAGGGCAGTTTGCTCTGCTCTCGTTCAAAGCACACACAAATGTTTTTTGTAAAAATAATACAACTTGCTCTGAGCCCAGGTAGGTGTATCATAATTACCAATCATCTGTGAGCGTGTTCAGAAACAGGCATCTTTTCCCCCACTCACTGCCGTTTACTCCAGCGCTGAGCTGACTCAATTATGATGCAAAAGGGTGTTTTTGAAAAGCCTGGCTCATTTCTAATTAAGCCACACACTCATACCTATTTGTAGCTCATGTCCTGACATAATGCAAATGCTATGTAAATTAACTGCACTGATCTCCCGCTAGCTCCGCACTCGGAGCTCCTCGGAGACTAGCAGGGCATTTAGTCATACTTTATACTAGTTTGGTTCCTCATTGGCTGAAACACAGGCAGAGACAGATATACTGATGGTTCAGCTGGGAGACAGACAGCACTGCAAATAATTCCTTTAATTGTTTTCCACCTCCTGCCTTTCTCTCAGCTTGTCAACATATCGATCAGTAATGATTATCGCTGCTTGAGTCATCCCTCCTGTCCCTTCTTCTTCTGGTCTCCAGATGCCTTCACAGGCGACAACCTGCCACACCTCCAGCCCGCAGAGCAGCCACAGGGCTGTCTGTACAGCCCCCTCCACCCCTCCCTTTACTGTGGCCCCCAGCTGAGGCTGTTTATACAGGCCATTAACACGCTCACTCTGCCGTCACTAAACAACCATACAACGGCTGGTTAGGCAGCTGACTGACTGTATCTGAATGCCGTGGAGGGGTTATGGCCCGAACTGTGGCTCTGTTGGCAGTGATGTTAGGCTCTAACATTTGATATACTCTCAGAAGGATTACAGACCAATTTCTCAGGCTGTGGTGATGCTGCCTGGGAGGCCTATGAAATTACATTTAGTATTGTAGCTTACACTAAGCAGAAAATTGAGTCAAAAACTAGATTTTTGACAAGAATAGATAAGTTGGTGGTTGTGTTGAGCTGTAATTTCACATAGGGGTGCAATACTGGTATTGACATTAACCATGATATTTAATAAATGAACTATTGATACCATGTTAATAATACACATATGATGATCTCGTTAGGCCTTGTGGATCTTTTGTTTATCAAATCATCTGGTTGTCTTTTCACTGTCCATTAGGTGTAATTGCACTTTTGTATGCTTTTGTACAGTTAGGGTTGCAGACTCTGTCTCCACTTCCCTAAGCTTGTATTTTTAGTGTAATTCATTTCCCAAAAAGGCGACAAAATATAAAGAAAACAGATACAAAAAAAATCAAGGTATAATAATACAACCAAAAGTCCACAATATGATATTTATTGCAATATTGAAAAACTAGGACAGACGATGACTTAAAAACATGTCCTTTATTAAATAATAATAAATAAAAAAAATTGTACAGCTTTTTTTGTTCTTATAAAATTAATTTTCCTTTTAACAAATTAGATTTGAATTAAACAAAAGTAGCCAGCCATAATCAAGCCATAATCAAAGCATGTGAAAAAACCATTTGGCAGTAAATGCATAAATTAGGAATATACAGTTGCAAAACAAAAGCCATGCAGCAATCAATAGCAGTCCTTTTATAAGATAAAATAAAAGCAATCAAAAGAATTAAAAAATCATCACAGACCAGCACAATATTGACACATTTTTATTGCGATATTCGATATATATTGTTACTTACAATATTGCGATTCTATTGTGAATTCTCTGGGCCATGATAATTGTGTGGTGAAAGTCTAATATCATGTTGGGCCTAATTTCATGCATGTTACTAGAGAGTTATATGTGATGATATTTGATAAACTTGACTGAACAGTTGACGGCACTTTGAAGTCATGCTCTTTGTTCCTGTATGATAGTGGACATTTATATTAAAGAAAGTCATGAGGTTTAGAGTTCAGCCTTGACCTTGGAGACAGCAAATGAGAAACCATCCCTACAAGGTCTATTTAGTAGCTGTTCTGGAGCTTTTGATCAAATCACATAATGATCAGTAGATGGATTTTGCCTGCTTGTCATGAAATTGTAGATGTTCAAATTTCCATTTGTTCTGAGCATTTCAAGTATTAATTTGTTTATAACTCACTTTATTATTAGTGTGTGAAACATGACCCTGTTTAGCTGAGAAAACAATCCCACCACAAGGTCCATTTCATATCTCTTCTATAGCTCTCAATCATATTTCTTCCTCATCAGCAGATGGCGTTTGCCCATTTGTCACTGACTTTTAGGTGCTCAAATAAAATTAATTAAATTAGGAATTCATTAATAAATAAAATAAATTAAAGACTTAAGTCTTAATTAATGTAATCAATTCTATAATTCCTTGACAACTGGGCAAATCCATCTACTGATGAAGATCATATGATAGGATCAAGGCTCCAACAGCCAGCGAATGGACCGAGAGGTAAGATTGTTACCTTAACTAACTAGAAAGACATGTTTGACATACAAATAATGATAATGAGAATTATAAAGTCGTACCAACCAAATGCTGGTAAAATATTCAAGTGGCTGGTAGATTTGCTTCACTCACAAGCCCCAAAAAATTGCTAATCTCTTGAGTGGCTGTTAAAAATCAAACATTCACTGTCCATTAATGTTACAAATTTTGTGCATTTTCCTTAACTGATAGTTGAAAATGCTGACAATCGATTAATTATCAATGGATAATAAGATACAAAAAAACACTTTTTCTATTTTTTCCCCTCATTATCATTTTTTTTCTTGTTTTTTGTTATGTTGTTTCTTATTCAACACATGGCGATCAAAACTACATTAAAAAGGGCACAATTACTGCCATTTCTATACTATTGATTAATTACAGATTAATGCGTTTTTAATTGGTTATATTCTTTGCAGTGATTAATCGATTAATGATTAGTCATTAACATCCCTACTAGCCATTTGGGTGATTTTGCACCCTGCATATGATAGTGTTATATGTTGACCAATAAATAATAAAATGAAGGGTAAAGATGCAAAATCATTTTCAGCCAAAAAGTATAAAAAGAACATTTTCATAAGAAGTTTATACCATTACCTCTGCATGCAAAATATTTCTCTTGTAAGAAGAATTCTGATGTTGAGCCACACACAGTATTATTCTGTGCCAGACTTTAGACAAACATCCACAGTATTTGAGATTATTTTAAATATTTGAACAGCCAGTGCCTGTATTTCCTATTCAAACTAAGCAGGATAGAGAAAAGAACCAGAAATGCAATAATATAAATCATTACAGTTAATCTGTCCAGGTCTAGACTTTGCTCTCTCTTGACTCATCTGTGCCACCAGTCATCTCTTTGTATCTTTGTCTCTTTTTTGTTCTCTCTCTCCATATCTGTGTGTCTATGCTCAGCCCATTAATTGTGCCCGAACAGTGCCACATGCCTCAATGAAAATAAATTGCTTTTAATTTGGGCTTTCCTTTTTGCCACGGCCGGCATCACTTAATTTCATTAGCTCTGAACCTGTAGAGCGCTTTTTCAAAAGCGTCATCTCATGGACGCACTTGAAAATGAAAAGAAGCCCTGCTTTTTTTTCCCCTCCTCGCTCCCTCTCTCCTCTCTCTGCGCTCCTCAATTAACAGAATCGTTTCCTTTCAACTAAAATGAATGTTATTGAAACCAATTAGCATGGACTGGAAAATCTCTCGTTAATGAGGGGAGTGTGGGTGAGTAAACAGGAATGAAAAGATGAAATTAGAGAAGAGGCTCTTCTTGTTGGCCTGGAATAATGACATGCTTAGTCGCCTAATTGTCTGGTGAAAAGCACCGCTGCGATAGTAACAGATTGCGGTGTTCATTAGGCAGCAATGGGCCACCTGCTGCTGGGGCGGCGAGCCCGCAGTCCCCGTACACGTGTTTATCCCAGGGGGCACTTTTTTTTGGACACAACGCTCACTATGAAAAGCAAATGAGCTTGCCAATATGCTGCAATGTTGTGTCCTTATTGCCAAGGCACAGAAGCATGATATGTCAAATCAAATGAAATGAATGAAACCCAATAGTGTGAAGCTGGAGGGTTTCCTCTTTTTTTTGATGATGTTTAGCGGGAAATGACCTATAAAAATACACGGGTTAGCAAAACTATGTAATTTCATTATAAATCCTAAAGATAAGTATTCTGTTCACCATTTCTGTGATCATATCTCATCACAGGGCTCTTTATTGCTGCTTTTGAGGCCCAGTTTGTACAGAGCGTGAGGGTTGTGAGAGGGATAATGGGCCTCTAATTGCAGTGTGGATCAGGTTTGGGAGGGGGTGGCATTCTCCCAGTATTTATCCCCCTCCATGAAATATTTAATGGCTCGCCGGGAGAAACAAACTCTACACACACTCTCTAATTCATAACCTGGAGATAGCCTTAGACATAAGAACACAATGCATCCATATCTCGATCCCTCCTCTTTGTGTCTCTGCGGCTCTGGCTCCTATTATTCCTGACTACACAGAAAGAGAGAAAAAAGAGAGATTTAAAAGTAGCCGCTCCTAAGTGTAATGTTAATTAATTCATAATTAATTCTCACATTAGGACTAAAATGGGGAGCACATATTCTTAAGCTCAGTGGGGTCCGCTGTTGCTTTGAGGCAGAGTGGAGAGTGTGGATTTTAAAGAGCTATGACCCCTCGATGTAACAAAATAACAAAAGTCATCAGCTGCAGCCTCTTCTCAACAATTTCCCTACTCATTTCAAAGGATCACAAAGCTTTTGTGTGCCAATGCATGCATATCTCCACTGTGTATAAATGTGTACATATTTGTGTGTGCATACACTACATATCAACATTGTTTAAGAGTCATTCATGTGGTCTGGCGCTCCAGCAGAATGCAAATAAGTCCCATTGTTGCTTGTTGCACCGTCTACAGCTGTTGGCCATAATTATCTTGCAGATAACTTAAAGGGTGTCAATTAAAACGCTGCTCTTTTTCACTGCCCTCATCTATCGCCTGTGTCCCCTTCCTGCTCCCCCTCCTCCGCCTCTTGGGGAGTGAAGGTGAAGGTTCAGGGTGAGGATGGAGGTGGGAGAGCAGGGGGTGGAGGTGATGGGGGGGGTGAGGGGTTGCTCCAGGATGTTTTAGTAAAGGTGAGCTGTTGTGAGTAATTTGTGTTTGATATACAATAGATCTACATTCAAATAAGGGTTCTGAAAGTGTTCTTCCTGAAGAGCTGAGGTTCTACTCAAAACAATTTCCTTGAGAAAAAACATTGTTGAAGAAGGGCTTCATCAAGCGTTCTTTGTCAGACTAAGGGTTCTTTAATGATTGTTGGGATCCTTGAAGAACTCTTTCATCAACGTTTTTTTGTACCATAATATAAAAGGGTTCTCAGTAGAATCTTCTGGGTAGGTTCTAGGTAAAAACTTTTGAAATACAAAAGGATTTTTGGTACAACACACTGAGTGGGTTCTAGATAAAACCCCTGGAATATAAAAGGGTTCTTGGTAGAGCCACTTGGGTGAGTTCTAGATAAAACCCTTGAACTATAAAAGGGTTCTCGGTAGAACCCTCTGATGGATAGATAGATATAACTCTTTCATCAAGGGTTCTTTGTACCACAATATAAATGGCTCTAGAAAAAAAAAACTGGAATATAAAAGAGAACCCCCTTAGTGGGTTCTAAATAAAAACCTTTGGAATATAAAAGGGTTCTTGGTAGGACTCTGGGGTGATTCTGTGTGGAACCATTTCACTATATAAGGGTTCTCTGTTGAACCTCTCATAGGGGGTTTTGGGTGAAACCTTCACAGATGGTTCTAGGTATAACCCTTTATGGGGTGCCAAGTGGAACCGTTATACAAGGTTCTACAAGGAACCAAAACCACTTGTCCCATGGGGACAAGCGGAAGAACCCTACATGGTTCTAGTTAGCGCCTTTATTTGTAAGAGTGTAATCAGAATCTCTTGTTTTAAACACTGTATCTTCTGTTCATTTATTGCAGTTATGTGTTCATTGAGCTCTCTCTCTCACACACACACACACACACACACAAACACACACACACACACACACACACAGGTAGAACACGCAGAGTTAGGTTCATTCATGAATTTCTAATAAAAAATGGGGTGAGTCTGTCCCTGTGGAACTCCCTCTTAGGGGCAGGGTTTTGGTTTTCCTATTGCAGAGGCTAAGCGTACCCTAGATGCTCGCCCCACCCCATTCACATCACATGCACCCTCCCATCACCCGCCATAACCCCTCCCTGCTCCCCTCAGGGACAGTTCAACCTTTGAGCGCTGGGGGTTGGCTTCACAGCCTCTGCACCACACTGCAGTGGATTCAGTGGAAATGAGCAGTGAAATATTTATCTTTGTTTACAATCATTAATGATGTAGATAAATGACTCTGAATGTAACCTGGAATCGTGGTTTTTATGCCCTGTATCTTCATCAGACTAAAATAAATATTTTCTGTCTATCTTACTCAAACGTGAGGTACCAGGAGACTGGATTAGACGTTATGGTTCATCACAACCTAATTTGATTAAAGATGAAGTTGATTAAGCAACATTGGTTTGACGTTCAAGTATAAGATGCAGCGAGGGAAATGTAATCTTCAGAGCTGAGTTTTTGTTGTGGGACGCAGAATTATGGGGTTCAACAGAACCATGAAGACCAGACATGTGTCTAAAGTGTGGTTTGTAATGGAAACACAGATTACATTTTAAATTTTATGTGTATTTCAATGGTCTTTGGGGATTTGAGGACAGGAACCTCTCCTTCTCTCCCTTGAGATTTCCTCTGCTTAATTTACTTTATGCAAAATGACACACCCCTTCACACGTGCATGGGATCACCTAGTGTCAGTGCCACATGTTGGGATCCACTTCTCCGCTTTATAAAAAGTGAACTGCAGATATAAATCTTAAATTAGCAGAATTTCTTCTATAGTCTTTTATTTATTTGGTGACCCAAATAAAATATCCTGTGACCCACCTGTGAGTCACAACCCAGTCTCTGCGAATGACTATTACTAGTACACATGATCATAATATTATCTCCAGGTTTCTGATCGTCAGCCTGCAGCTGTGTCTTCATTTCTCACCAGCTCGGCTACTATGAGATGGTTCATTAGCCTGGAAAAGGTGTTTACATGCCACAGCAGAGGTGGGACCAAGTCATTATTTTGCAAGTCACAAGTAACTCTCAAGTCTTTGTACTCAAGTCCCAAGTCAAGATTGACAAGTCCCAAGTTCTAAACTTTCTGTTTCAAGTCATAAACAAGGCGTAGTGCGCATGTCACCAAATGTAACGCCATTTAACAACAGCGCCTTGACTTACTGTTCTTTGTGCAACTTCCGAAGTTGAACAAAGCTGGAATTTTTTGTCCATTTGTAATTTGCGACTGACACATTTTGCGTACTGTAATTCATTTCTTGTGGACTACTGTGTATTTTTTGTATGCAAACAAATTTACCTTTGGTATAATTTTGTCCAAGTGAAAAAGTCTTAGATGAAGTCATGAGTCTTTGGTGTTAAAGTCCAAGTTGAGTTGCTTTTTTAAAAAAAAAATTTGTCCAGTCTGAAGGCATCAAATTTGTGAGTTGAGTTTAACTGGAGTCCACACCTCTGTGGCACAGTATCCTGGTTTTCATCTGAGTACCCCAGGTAGTATATCCAGGTTTCTCAAAATTGGGATAGCAGATTTCTAAAACCAGGATAAGCTGTTTACATGCACAAAACAAAACCAGGCTACTTTAAACCTAATGATAACAAGGATAGTAGTGTGCTTGTAAACACGCTCTATAACAGTGAAAACATGCTGATCCTTAACAGGTGTAGTGCTTGCTTTATTATTGCAGATGTTTTATTATAAACTAAAGCACCCAAGAGG
>JAJHUR010073351.1:8618-21796 GCA_027495735.1 Lutjanus campechanus
TTATAATACTTGACCTTATAAGTGATGATAAAATGCTTTATAGTGTGTTATGATTATTGTTATAAAGCATTATGATCATTTATGAGTGTTTATAACTATAGTTATACAGTGTTATAACGTCATTATAACTCATTATAAATATAGTTATAATGCGTTATAGAGATAGGCGTCAAATAAAGTGTTACCGATTTAATCAATGATAACAATAATAACCCCAGAAATTAAGGTCATATAGAACTAATCTGCTATTAATATAATGAGGAAACGTTAATTAACGATTCTGGGAAGCAGGGTTGTGTAGTAATGGATTGCATGTAATTGATATTTCCTGATCGGATTACAAAATATAAACAACTATAATCATCCCAGGTTATATTTGAAAAAGAAAAGAGAAAAAGAAAAGAAAAAGAAAAAGTTACAGAGTCGGGGAAGGGGATAATATTTCAAGAAAAAGTTGTTAAAGTTGTTGTACAAGAAAAAAAAGCAGATTTCTCTGACAATATAAAGTCAGAAATTTGCGAGAGTCACAACTTTATGAGAAAAAAAAGTAAAATAAAATATCTTTTGTCAAGGAAACTCCTGAAGCCACTTGCTGTGTATTATTGTCTTCTTATTGTCGTGTTTGTGTCTCTGTTTTATAATTAATTGAATTGTTCTTTCTGTTTTTATGCAGGTTTTCCTGTTTAGCATTTATAGGCAACATATAAACAGTTATTACATGTGTTTATTAATGTGTTTGTCAACATCTATAACTCCTCCTGTGGACATGTAAGTGGAGGCTGCTGCATGAATAGATAGTAAATGACAATATACACTAATATACAATTTCATCTCCAGTGTTTTAACCTCTCAACAGGAGGAGATGTCGGGATCAGATCACTGAAAAACAAAACAAAAGTTCCCGTCAGTCTCCCTCATCACATCAGCCTCGTGTGTCAACAGATAATTGAACCTGTTGATGTTGAATCTATCATAATTTATTGTTAAAAATAGTTTCAGACACAACAGTGAAAATGAGTTTAACTGATTGTTTCCCGTAACAGAACAGCAGCTCGTTATAATCCTGACCTTCATCTCTCTCCTCAGATCTGACTATGAGATGGAGTATGACAGATACCCTGATGACCACTACAACAGGTACCGAACATCTATTAACAACCTTATCGTCTGTTCTCTTTCCTGCTTTGTGTCTCTGTGATGACTGGTTCACATGACCTGTGAGATATCTCTGAAAGTTGGAAACACGCATCCAAGTTTTCATGTTGCCTGACATCATCACCTCCACCACAGATATCAGATTAAAGAAACGATCTTTGGTGATCTTTTGTCGTTCACTCTTTCCCTGCCAGTGTTTTTTGTTTTAAAGAAGTTGCCAGCCAGCGCCAGCATTTTTTACAAAATTCAAAGATTTTCAACACCCACAGAATATTCAGTTCTATGAATTTATTATATGACACAAAAAAGCGCTTTGTTCAAGCTTCATTCATTCTCTTTTATCCGCACTTATCATGTTGGTTGTTTGCATCAAAAACTCAACTTTTCAGACAAAAAAATGAGAAACATTTTCCAAGCAGAATATCTTGATCTGCAGCTGAGCACTGATGTTTTCATGCTACATAACATCATCTTCCTCTGCTGCTGCTGCTGAATTCCGGCGGTTCTCTTCTTCTTTAAGTGACAAACTTGTTGTCAGATGATCCATCACAGCGCCCCCTACTGCCTGGCAGTGAAAACAGAAATCTTGTCATTGGCTGGGGAAGAGTTAAACAGCTTACTTTGTTTTGCAGCAGCTTTTGTAGTCAAAGAAAGTTAAGTTAGCTTTGCTGCTTTAGTTTTTTAGGCTAACTTAAGGCAAAAAGAAAGATGGCTGACTCAGTGACCTTGTGGTGTGTGTAGGATAGTGGTGACAAGTTAAAAAGTTACTTTGCATGCAAGATGGCGTATCTATAGTCCTTTTTACTCAGAGATCCCACGACAAAGACTTTTTTACACTGAACCAAGCAGTGGCGGCATTAAGCCGCCCCAGCATGTCATTTTGTACATTGTTACAACAGCACACAAGTGATCGTGCCTGTGTGCTCTTTTCTAATCACACATAGAGCTGACAACCTCATGAGTTTATAACGTAAAGATCAGAGCTTTATGAATAATGTGACAGGAGTTATGTGTTTGTCAATCCAGGATTTTGTCCTCAGAAGAATCATTCGTGTAGCTTCAACAACACATCCTCAGACCTAAACGCCAGGATAGGACAACTGACATATTACCTGTGGAGAGTACACCGGCAGCAACAGGCTTACCAGACTTTAACTACGTTACATAGATCACTTCACACATTACACATGTGACATTACACACGTGGCTTACATTGTAAAACGGTCGCAGTTTGGTCAGATTTAGGAGATAAAACTACTTGGTTAGTTTTATATCACGTGATGAAAGTGACTTCACCCGCATGAGAGAAGAGACACAGTGGATGTCACATCTATAATGAAATTACCCAAAACGTTAAATAACTTGTTTACTTTTTGTTCCACAGGTAAAAGTCCTGTGTTTGTTTGAGCATCCATCCACCCCACCTTGTCCAAATGTGGACTTTCTTGCTCCTCATGCATCTTCTGTCATACTTACTACACCCACTCGGGGGCGCCAGCTAACAATAAACGTACATATCAGTTGGAATAAGCTGTTTGTACTTGCGACCAACATGCATGTTTTCTGTTGAGGATGAGTTGGGCTTCAGTCTCTTCTACCATCACTGTGATCTCATTTTCCAAAAGGTTTGCTCTTCTGTTCTGGTTCATGGATATTCTTGACTGAACCGTCATTTGTGCTGCAGTGTGAAAGAGGAAATTGATGTAAGATGATTGTAAGGCAGGTGCGGCCATTTTTATTCGTGACGTTCTGTTCACCAAATGTAAAATTGCAGTGTACCTGACCCAAACAAACGGAGCAGCTGTGAGGCAGAGACAGACAGATGAAATCTTCCTGGAATCTGATCTGATATTTTGGTTCTGATCCCACAGAACGATTCAGGCAGCAGCTCTGCACGACTTTGAGTATCATCACAACGTTTCAGTGTTTCAGCAGCTCCTAAATGTCTTCCTGAGAGACTCAGGCTGCACATTTTCAGCTGAGATGGGGAAATTGGTCGCACTGTGCGAGAACATGAACTGAACCTCAGCTCTCCATTTGTGCCTGGCGTACAGCGGCGAGCCGATTTCCTGTTTGATGGCGACGTGCGCTGTAGACTCTGTGCTTAGGCAATGATGCTGCTGCCTCAGAGAGCTGTTTACAGTCCCAGGAAAAGATGAAAACTGTGAGTGGATCCCAGTTTGACCCTGGTGGCTCCAGCTCTCAGACACTTTCAGACAGAAGAGGCATTTTGTGAGGATGAGTGCAGCTGCTGGTGTCCTCTCCTCCACCCTCCATCCATCCTCAGCACAGATTATTCTGCACGGCGATAAAAGACAAAATAAAGTCAAACAACACGAAATACATCAGACAGACAGAAAATGACAGACCAGAGTTTGGAAGATTAAACACGCATCACAAGGATTTACTGAAACAGAAGAAAATAAGAATGAGACAGAGACTGAAATAAAGAGAGAAAGAGAGAGAAAGATAAAGAAAAAAGTGAAAGAAAGAAGAGTTGAGAGATGATGCAGATAAAGAAAAACTGGCAGATGAAGAGAAAAAAGAGCCAAAGAAAACAAAGAGATGAACAGATAAAGAACAGAAAGTTAAAAATGAAAAAACAAAAAATATCGATAAAAACATTCACCTCATTTTTTAATCTGCTGAAGAAGAAAAGTTGGTGTATTGATAAAAACAAAATCCAACACGTCAGGACCTGTTTTTCAAGTCTCTCCTGTAACAGTTATTACCTTATTATTTTCATAATAGATCAATCTGTCGATCATTTTCTCCACTAATCAATTGGTCGATTTTTAGGACTTTTTCCTCAGTTTTCTCATAAACCTTCTTTTGCAAACTTCTCCCAGACCGTCAGACCAAACAACACGAAAACGAGTCAAGATCATCAGACTCGATCAGTGTTTCCCAAAATCCAAGATGACGTCCTCAAACGTCTTGTTTTGTCCACAACTCAAAGATAATCAATTAATTATCAGAGAGGAGTAAAGAAACCAGAAAACATTCACATTTAAGAAGCTGAAATCAGAGAATTTTTATTCTTTTTAAAATTAAAAATGACTCAGAATAGATGCAGATTATTTTAATTATTTTGATTAATTGTTGCAGCTCCAAGTGTTTTATGTTCGTTGTAGGTTTATTAGTTTGTCCAGCTGTTCCTTCCTTTGTTGTGCACAAATTTATTGATTGATTGATTGATTTCCACCCAGCCTCACTAGACGCCGCGATAATGAATTGGCAACTGTGTGCAGTGTGCATGGTAGTATATTCTTCTTTATTTAAACATTTTAATCCAATCAATAATCTGATTACATCTTTTTTAATCTGTGTCATGAATACAGTTACCCTTTTTTTGTATCCAGATTACGTAAACCTGTTACATGTAATCTATTACACCTCAAGCCTGATTATGACATTATGAGAAATGTAGGATCCAGTGTTTTGGTAGCTTGACTCGTATTAAGGACTAAAAATCAAAGATATCTCTGCCTCCATTTTGACTTTTCTTATGTAATTCTTAATAACTGAAGAACATATTTTAAAAAAGAAGAAAAAGATTTTTAAAAGGTTCATGTTATTCCTACAGAAGAATAGAAGATTTATTTTGAGAGAGTTTGTTACATATAACTTTGTGAGCATATTGAACTGTGAACTCTGTCTTTACATCTTTACATTATCACAATCACCAAACTAGAAAAACTCCAGACGAAAGAGAAAAAGAAAAGTTGTGCAGAGTTTAAATGAGGGCAGAACAGAACAAAACTTAAACTCTTTAAACAGAATTAAATTTGCTCTGATGCAGAAAATAAAAACCCAACTAAAGCTTTTTTTAACTAAATTACATTCAATTAAAATAGCCCTGATGCAGAAAATGGGAAATGAAACGTGTGTGTGTGTGTGTGTGTGTGTGTGTGTGTGTGTGTGTGTGTCTGTGTCTGTGTCTGTGTCTGTGTGTGTGTGTGTGTGTGTTTACAAACTGCTTCAATCAGTTTTTACTTTGTCTTATTTACTTTGTTTTTTTTTCATTAAACTTTCTGCATTTTCTCATTTTTCTTCTTATTAATAACATTCAGATTACATCTGATCTGATCGGCTGCTCTGACGGAGCGATTTCAGAGAGAAGTGAGTCTGAGAGGAGGAGGAGGAGGAGGAGGAGGGAGAAAGGACAGAGACAAGGAAAGAGAAACTTGGAGAGGAAAGATGAAAACAGAAGTATGTGAGAGACGGAGAGAAATTAATAATAGATAAGAGAGGAAGAAAAAGGGAGACAAGGTAGCAGAAGCAAAGAAATAAAGAGACACAGATAAAGAAAATGATGTACAGAAGGAAAGTGAAGACTCACAAAGTTAAGTTGAGGTCGAAAAGAAAAAGGAGAGATGAGAGAAGAACATGGAGGAAGAAACAAAGAGCGGCATAAGTCAAAGAAAATCAGAAAATGCAAATTAATGACGTTTCCATAACTACTGTAATGTGAGTTAAATTCAAGATAATCAGCTGGTGATGCTGTTAGTTTCCTGTATTAATGTGAGGAAGGTTACGTCTCCTCATCGCCGCACACAGATCTGATCTTTTACTTCATTTATTCACTAAGTCTGTTTCCACTGAACTCTGTTGCATTTTACTTTCAGACCAGCTTTTCCACCTCAGCCGAGCATAAAAACTTTATTGGCTTTTTTTTCTTCTTGTTTCCAGACGTGAAGCGTTCCTCCCTCAGGTTCAGTTCGTTTGTCTGCATCAGTTCAGACACCATCCAGCTCACAGAGAAAGTTCTGTGCTGCTTTTTCATGTCTGCTGCAACCTTGAATATGACTTTTTGACTCTAAAGTACAGTGAGCAGGTCACTGTTGTGAAATAAACCCTGACGTGGTGATGCAGGACATTAAATCATCCTGAAGGGGTTTGTTTTGCTCTAATGACCTGCTCAGTGTACATGATCCCTTACTTTGTCATTTAAGAGAGGAGAAGAGGTGGTATTGACCTGGTATAGACATGCCCACTTACAAAAAACCCAATCATTTATAATAAGCTGCTAATAATACATATAGATTATTACATTTTAGTTCAGTATTTCCTACTTGATAGTTCAGGCCAGAGGTTTTCAAAGTGGGAGTAGGGATTAGTTATAAAAATCAGATCACATATAACAGCCTAAATGTGTGTGATTAGATCAAATGACAGTTTTTGTCACTTTTCCAGAGTAATAGGCTCATATTTGCGCGAGGACAGACCTGTTTGATGTGTGTGGTGTACAGCAATTTAAGGCTATATTGGCTCAACTGTTGAGTGTTTATAACAGGATTTCAAAGGCCTTTTTTGGATTGTTGGGGCCTAAAATGTCTGATTTCACTGTAGCTTTTCTAAAAAATCGCAATGCATGATGCAGCATTTTTTGCAAGACATTTGCAAGACAGAACAAAGTGAAACTTGCAAATAGAAGTTGCTATTTCTTTTCTATGATTCAATAATTCATTAAAAATCAAATGCAACTTTTTCCAGGGAGAACAGAAACACTCTGTTCTGAGTGCTCGGAGTAACCTCGCCACAAGGCCTCAGGATTACAAAAATTCTAACAAAATCTGCTTCATTTGTAGATGAAGATGTGCATCTGGGGGGTATTGCACAAAAAAAATGTTTTTGGAGCTCAAACTCAGTCAAAACAGCACAAAATTATAAAATATAAAAGTGCACAGAGCATTGATAAATGTCAATAACAAGGACAAACTTGTGTTCTTTTTAGTACCAGAGAGAAAATTTAAAAATATAAATACAAAAAAATGAGTAAATGATTAAACATTGAGTCGTTTCCTTGAGACGTACATCTAAGATGGGGCTGCTATGATGGTATCAGTTGTGGAAAGCAGAGATGATTGGTCAGATTTGCAGAAAAGTTGCAGATTTTGGTCAAAATTGCAAAATCGTGCAGAATTCAGGGTGGTAGGTTGAAGTTGCATTGATTGTTGCGATCACAGCTTCCTGGAGGGACTGTTATGAGATCAAATAACAATTTCATGATCCCATAGACATCCAGGAATTGAGCGAAACTGAAGGGGGGCACGCTGTTTCCCAAGTCTCAGAGCTCGCAAACCTCTGGTTCAGGCTAATGGTACCGGACTGAGTATCAGTCATGTCCCTTTAAAAAAACATTGAAAGATCCTCTCGAAATTATTTGTCTGACTGAAGCAAATTCAGGTCAAACTCACTGTCAGTCACTTCAGTGTAGGGGAGCATATCTGTGTTCCAGGTTCTATGTTCTAAGCCCTAACTTAAGTAGAAACAGAGAGCAGAAACGCTGAATCAGGCAGGATGTTTATTTCTGTTTATAAATTTATTTATTTTTTTCATAACTACATTTGTTAGTCTTTATTTAAGTTCCAGTTAACTGCATTATTCTCAGTCACAGCAGCTCTGCTCACAAAACAGTGAACACAGGAGTGAGAAAATAATCTGCTGCACTCCGAACACATTTTTATAGGAGCTTATTCACAGCCTGTAAAACAACCTGACAGCACTGAAGGTGACACGGCTCTTATTGTGCACACAGAGGACTCAGCAAATTCTGCACAACAGAGGGAAAAAAATACAACAACAACAACAAACACTCCGCTGCTGTTTGTCGGGGGAAATGTGCCACTACGGCAATTTAGCGTGGAAGAGTTGACAATTCAGTGAAAGCAGGCGCTGAGACGGTTATAAATCATTTCCTCTCACTCAACCAGTAATTCCTCCTCTATCAGCTGCTCTGAACTCACCTGAGCTGCTCGCTGTGAGCAGCTGATAGTACAGTGAGGCTGCAGAGAAACACAGCGAGAGGAAGAGACATTCAACACGACAGTCAGTCAGTTTACTCAACAGAGTCTGTGAGACACTTAATAAACGCAACAAGAAGTAAAATACCCACCGATCCTGAGTGACGGAGAGGAAGAAAAGATAAAGAATCACCTCACTTATATTAAAAATCAATACTCAAATACATGTACTGTTTCAAATTTTGTGCATTTTCCTTAACTGATAGTTGAAAACACTAACAACTGATTAATCATTCATAATTAATCACTTCTAACATACTAATCTCTTTAGTTTTTTTAACTTAAAACCTCTCCCTGCAGCTCACAGAAGCATCATAAGCTCCACTACGTGGGCACAATGGATAAATAAATTAATAAGTAAAGACATTTTCAACCTCTTGACAGCATATTGAAGATGTTCAGGTTCATGGGTTTGTCTCTGCTTAGTCACAGCGTCACCAAAATAAAAGTAAAATACAGTTCTTTAATACTACTTTAATCATATTTACACCCCCATGTCTGACCTCAGCTCCACCCACAGCATAAATTTGAAGAATGCTCAATGATTAGAGGGCATCAACGCGTCCTTTGGTATAAATCTCATGAGGCAGATTGGTCTCAAAGAGTTGGCTCCATCTCAACGTTGCCTTTGCAAGGTTCAAGATGATTTATAACAGAAAACAATAAGCAATGCAAATATAAATTTATAAGTTATAACTGACTTATTAAGAATGCTGCTTGTAAGTTGAGCAGACTCACCCAGCCTGCAGGTTGTGGTTCAACCCACGTGCTTTACAAAAGGCTGTCACAGGCAAAATGTGGAGATATAGACCGTCTCATCTTGGACATCTGACATCCCTCTCACTCATAGCAGTGAACGTCAGACTTCACATCTCTCGGGTCAAAATTCTGTTTGTTCGATCCATCCATCTGCACACACCAACTCCTCCACATTAGAGCCTGAGATCTGTGCCCGAACCTGATGGGACCAAACGGGTTTGGGTCGGATCAGGCCGTATTTCTTACATATTTCATGGGCTTACGTCGGGTTTGGGCTGTATTGTTATTATCATCATTATTATTATCAGTAGTAGAAGTTTTTTTTTCAATTCTGTCGTTGCCAGTTCAAACTCCCCCCATGTATTGTCCCTGTCACTGCCAACTCCTACTGTTTGGTACATAGAGGGAAGCTTGTTAAGAAAAATGTCAGGCTGTAATTGGGTTCGGGCTGAAATATGCTAATGAGGGACGGATTCGGGTTGGGTCCAAACAGAATTTTGTTGGGCTTGGGCCTTTTTGGGCTCAACTTTTCAAGCCCGATTAAATTTCTACTCAGGGTGGACAGACAGGAAATAGACGTGTATACAGAACAGATCAACAAAGTGAAATTACAGACAATTAGAATTAGGGCTGCACAATTAATTGAAATTTTTTCAAAATCATAATATGGCTTTCTGCAGTTTTCAAATTGCAGGAGGTGCAATATTTGTTAAAAGCAAAACTTAATGGTGATAATCAGGTCCAGTCCTACAAATCAGATTCTACAGACTTTAAAAAAATCTTATGCTTTTTAACATGTTTTTCAATCAAATACAAATAATGATATAAAACTTATCATTGCTTCGAATATCTCAAGTCATATCGCAAAATAAGTCAAAATAATGGCAATTAGATATTTTTTCAAATTCATTCAGCCCTAATCAGGATGACAAAGTTATATATGGATTATAAACATAAATGAAGAATGTGGATTCAGCAGGACGTTGAGAAACTTCCTGGGTTGCCAAACCGGCGCACAGAAGTTCACCCCAACGCCGTCCTCTCTGTCTGCAGTGAAAAAGCCTTGATGTGGTCGTTGTGAATGTGAAACAAGGTGATTCTGGAAAAAAACCCAGCAACCTTGCTTACTCGCTTGACTTTCTCCAGATAAAGGTTAAAAAGACTAAACGGCTCACTAAAATGCAAAAAACTGGAAGCGGCAGAGGACTGACAGTGCCTGACCGCCCCACCACGGGCTCAAAACGCAGATCGCTGCAGGCAGCCAAGGACAGGTGGAGGAGGACGTGGAGGAGGAGGAGGAGGAGGAGGAGGATAACTGTACATTAGCTGTAGAATAAGAGACGGAGGATGAAAGAGAGGAGCAGAGGACAGGGAGAACAACAGACGAGCGCAGAGAGAAGAAAAAGAGGCTGACAGCATGAAAAACGAGTGTGTTGGCAGCCGGCAGCCGCTCAGATAAACGCTCCACTCAGTTTCCATCCACACTCCGTCCCTCTGTTCACTCGTCTGCATCATCCTTCTTGTCTTTTCAACACTTATTTCCTTACACATGCTCTCATTTCACACTCAACAGAGACGCTCACGTGATTCATTTGTATGGTGCAGCTCTGGTTGTGGTTCAGTTGCTGCAGGACAGTCTCAGAATCTGAATCAGGTTTAATACCAGGTCGGTTTTCACAGGCAGGGAATCATAAATATAAGTAGAAACTTACAATAAGAATGATAAAAATATATATAAAAATATGTAAACTATATCTATTTCAAGCAGAAATTGAATATAATATTCATAAGTGCGTTTTCATTCGTGTATAATCGCCTCAAAATAAGAATCATTGTGTTTTTGTTAGAATGAGCTCTACAGATGGAGAGGCTCCTCTTTAATGGAGTCCAACAGAACGAGGCCTCAGAATGAACAAGAGTCCAGAACAAACACTTCAGATCGCTATTTTTAATTAAGTAAAGGATCTAAGTACTTGTTCCACCACTGTTCAGCCAACATATCCAGGTTTCTACAACAGAGACCTGCATGGTGCAGATCTTTACATATGTAATATGTAACTGGGACACAAGTAAACACAACCTGTTCTCACTTATGACGTGGTTTGTTTCACACATGGGTAGTGGGGGCTGAACACAGGGCTGCTTCTCCCTGCAACATGGGACTGTTTCTTTCTGTGACATAGGGCTGTACATTGGGCAGTTTCTCCAAGTGACATGGGCCTGTTTCTTCCTGGGACATGGACTGTTTCTCCCCGCAACATGGGGCTGTTTCTCCCCACGACACGGGGATGTTTCTCCCTGTGACACAGGGTTTACATGGGGTTGTTTCTTCCTGGGACATGGACTGTTTCTCCCTGCAACATGGGGCTGTTTCTCCCCGCAACACAGGGTTTACATGGGGCTGTTTTCTCTCCACGACATGAGGATGTTTCTCCCTGCAACACAGGGTTTACATGGAGCTGTTTTCCCCTGCGACATGGGGCTCTTTCCTCCTTTCTTCCACCAGCTCTGGAGTGTTTTTAACTGCAGTATTTAACCCAAACCACAATCTTTCCATAACCCTAACCTGTGCCTAAAGCTAACAGGTTGAACATTTACACAAATGGTGTTTTTTTCTGGCTAAACATACCTGGTTGATAAATGACAGTAAAGGGATATCGAGTGCATTAAAAGGTGATGGACAGGAGGTTTGGACCAAACATCCGTATGTGACAAGTTGGGAGAATGTGTTGATAAATGCACTTCCTGTCACTTTGTTGACAGAAGTTGTTCACGGTCACTAAGTGTCTGCGATGCTGTGGGAGCAGTGCGCTCTGGGATTAGAGGATGTCAGATGTTATTTTGTGAAAACACCTCAACGGTGTTTGTCCAGATGTAACAGAATATTTGACCCTCCAGCCAGCAAAAGGACAATATTTCATGCACGCCGCCTTCTCTGAAAAGCCCGCAGGAACGATCAGGAGTGTGTTATTTTCCTGGAGAATTACACAGCTGCAGCATGTGAGCCGCCTCGCTCTGTATGAAGGATGTAAAGCTGTGGAGCCCGCCCGTGTCAACACTGCCGTCCTGTAAATATTTATAGGTGTTTATCTGCTGGGCTGCGGATTATCAGCTTAGCGAGGTACAGTAGCCCCCCTCGACCGACACACACCTACTCACACACTCACCGGTTATCCTGATGTGTTGAGACTGCAGGGACAAACACAGCAGGAGGTCTGAATGTACGTGTGCTCAACCTCACAAATCAAAAAGTTGCTGATCGTATGTTAATCCTCTGCTGTGCTGCTGTATTTCTCTGTCACTGCAGTAAACTGTCTGTAAACACAGCAGCAGAGCTCGCAAAATGCTTTATAGAAAGACATAAAAATAAGAATAGTGAACTCTATAAGAAGGAGATAAAAATAAAGTCTCTGTAAGGAGAATCAGATCTCTGAGGCGCCGTCAGACCTGCAGGTTGTGACTAACGAGACAAACTCTCAACAGCTCTTTGAATGAGGAGTTCTTTATTTTTAGCTTTTCTTTAGAATCTGTTCTCACATCTCCACCACCCTCCTTTAACCTTTTACTGAACTTGAACACTTTTTAAATTTTAATAACTTTATTTTTTGACAAGAAGTGCATGTTGACAAGGAGGGCTTTTTGCTTTCTGCATCGCTGGTCACCTCTGCACAGCCTGGAAGACCACAAGGCCCCGTGAAGCGATTCAGTCACGTCTCATATTAAATGGATGGGAGTGAACTTGACGTGGTGCTTGGTGGGTTTTCACTTCATCATCAGGCTGCCAGCTGAGTCGTGAGTCATGACCAAATGATTATGTGTGAGAGTCACAGTATGGATTAATATGTGTTGAATTTTGTAGAACTTGTGAACTATTAGATGTTTTTCTTCCATTGGCCGCATCTGAATTAAATTCCCATCAGTGGTGGAAGATGTATTCAGATCTTTAATGATGTGGTGAAGAGCAAGAACCTCGAATATTGTTTGGAAATGGATCAGACAGACAGAGAGGTGATTTCACAAGAAATAAAATTTCATTTCATTTCATTTATTCACACATCAAAATAATATAATCCAAGCTGCAAATCCATCACAAATGATGTGTGAGAGGGACACCCCAAATAAGCTACCCAAAGCTTTTAGGAGGGGGCCCAACATAGAAACACAATAGACAGTAAACAAAACAGACAAATAAACAAACGGTCCCCTAATACCACATCAGTCCACTATTTAGCACAGGTGAGTTATTTTGCAAAATATATTCTAAGAATACATCAACATCCTATAAATCAAAAGCGCCCCAGATACTCCCAAGAAATGCTGGATCGGGTACCAGTGTGTTACATTGACTTCAAAGTCAACTCAACACACCAACATCAGCATATCAATAATGCAGAATAACAGGAATACAATCAAATCAAAACATCAGGGCATAAGTTTAAAATTCCTCATATGTAGATA
>JAJHUR010073353.1:0-20094 GCA_027495735.1 Lutjanus campechanus
ATGTAATGCTCATATTTCTGTGTTCTGTGTTTGGTAATTAACTTCTCTGCCTTATTGTTTGTTTTGTTTTACACAGATACTCTATGATTTTTTGTGCGTCATTACATCTTTAAGCATTTTTAGTTTTCAACCATAATGTAGGGCGGACATTTAGCTCAGTTGGTAGAGCGTCTGACCCATGTATGGAGGCTGTTAGTCCTCTGCAGCAGCTGCTGGTTCGACTCCTGCCTGTGGCCCTTTGCTGCGTGTCATCCCCTCTCTCTCTGACCTGTTTCCTGTCTACTCCCTGCCTGTCCTGTCAAATAAAGGCAAAAAATGCCCCAAAAAATAACTTTGAAAAAAAAAAAAACATAATATAATGCTTGATGGAAAAACACTATGTAACAGAGGTCTTCATGATGGAGAGCGGGTCATATGGCTCAGGTCCCACGGGCAACAGCGAACATTGTTCACCTGGACCCATATTCTTCACATATATATTATAATTCTATATATTGCAAACTCTGTTTTCAAACACTTTATTTTTTGTGATTTTGCTGTTCTGTACACACGACATCTATTGCACGCCCGTCCTTCCTGGGAGGGGGATCACACCTCTGTGGCTCTGCCTGAGGTTTCTTCCACTTTTTTCCCTGGTACAAGAATTTTGGGGGATAGTTTTTCTTTACTCTTCAGAGGGTCTACAGAGCAGAGGGTGTCACAAACTGAACAGATCGTAAAGCTCAGGGGCAAATGGTGATTTGAGATTTTGGGCTATATAAATAAAATTGAATTGACTGATTGAACAGAAGCACCATCAGTAAGAAAACCAGTCCCAGCAGTGTGCACTCACATCGATGATCATGCGGACAGTGGGGAGAGTAGCAGCCAGGTTCTGTGGGTGGGGCGGCCTCACTGTCACAGGGATCACCCCCGCATAGAGGCAGCCGTAGAAGGCAGCAATCAGGTCAATACCTGCAGAAATAAAAGACAAACAGGAAGCTTGTGAACTAAAATACAGGCAAATTAAACAGCAGCAGTTTTTCTATATATATATAATTACAAGACAATAAGGAAAACTGGCTGTCCACACAATGTGTGTGTTTACCTGGAGGATAAAGCAGCACCACATTGTCTCCTGTGTTGAGGCCACCTCTCTCCATTATGGTAGCTGTGATTTTCTCTGCTCTCTTGTGCAGCTGAGCACAAGTGGCTGTGCACACTGCCACCCCCTACAGCAGGAAGAGAGGAAGTACAGCTGAACGCACACACCCAACAAAATGGATCACCATTAATAACATGACCACAGGGAGAAGACAAGACTGCGCCTCCTTCAGGCTGTGAGAGTGATCACATTGAAGTGGAGGAGTATGAATGGCCCTACACCTGCCATGTGGTCACCAAGAATGGCATCCTACCCTGCTTTGGAGAATTAACCTATGTCGTCAGATGGAAATCTAGTAAATTAAGTGAAATATGAGACACTTTTATGCAATTCCTGGAAAGTGATCAGACTGAAAACAATGAATAAAATTGATAAATTAAACAGCATCACAGCTTAAAAAAGTACTATACCTCTTAATATACATTGTAATATTTCTTTAAATTATATATCTATTTTTTATATATATAGTATATATTCTTTATCAATACATTTATATATTTTTTATCTCATTCTTTTCCCCTTAATATTTGAGGTTGAGGGTGGGGGAAGTTGGGTATTTATAAATGTTAAGGTATGTATGGCTATATGTTCTTTCAACACCAGCAAACAATAAATGTTATTTGTGCCATTTCTTTTATTTATTTTACAATTTACAATTATTTTTTAAAATTTCAGATTTACTGGTGTGTGTGTGTGTGCACGCACGTGCATGTGTTAAGCCTACCTTGGCATTGAGCAGCACATACAGGACATGGTCTGGGTCCGTTTGAGCTCTAAATTGCAGAGCTTCAGACAAGAACTGGTGCTGTTCAAGAGAGAGTGTAATCACATAAACATTAATGGTGGACTGACTGAATGCATTTAGCACAATAAAAACATACACAATGCTGCATTGGTGGCAAATAATAATCCATTTAAAAATGATCAACAGATAGAAACACATAAAAAGCTCGCCTGAAAACAGTCAATATACCATCCAACCAACAGCAAAAAATAAATGCTCCTCAGTGACAACAGATATATTTGTCAATTTCAAACAGACTTTGTGCGGAATAAAGACCAGGGAACATGTTAAAGAATGTTTAAAGATATTCTATGTCGCTTTTGACCTCTCACACAGAGACACACAAGCACACAACGGGAGTGTAGGAGTGTCCAGAGAATACTTTCTTGCCAAGTGCAGTTCATGCTGGGACCATCTGCACCTGATAGGAGGCAAATTGGAGCCACTGTCAAATACTAACAAGCTATGGACCTTTCAGACAATGGGTCAGGACAATTTTTAAAAGCTTTGGTAGTGCCTCAATGTACTATTTCTTAAACAAGGGAACGATTAAATGGCTATTTTTACAATTAAATACATGGGCAATATTAAGTGCATTATTAGAGTCTTGATCAGTGGTGTCAATAAGATGAGGAACTAGCCAGTCACAGGACCAGAAGAGACAAGACAGGAAAAGCAAATTCATCCTTAGTAGGCCGAAACCAACTGAACATTAGGCAACACATAAAAATAACAACAACATAAAGTTCACACCATGTCGTTCTCTGAATAAACAAATGTAATACACGGAAGTGTCACAATGCTCGCCATATTAAAATCACTGGGCAGATTCATCCTGTGTGCCACTCTCTCTCTCTCTCTCTCTCTCTCTCTCTCAGTCAGACAACAGGCCGTGCTCTGGTCAACAACCAATCAGGAGTCACATCATGCAGACCGGCTGCTCCGACCACTCATCAAGCCATGCTACACGTGGGAGCATCACAGTGAACACAGCGAGCAGAGGTGCACACCCAAATGTTCCAAATTAGTGCTTTTATTTTGGGGTTTATTTTAAGATAAATGCATCAACGTCTGCATCACTAGAAAGAGACTTGCATTCGCTTAGAATAGATGACTTGATTTAATGTACTGCTGAGCTTTTGGTTTGGCAAAGCTAGCGGGCTGCTGGCCAACTCCCTTCTTAAAAGGTGATGGCAGAGAGAGTCTGCACTTAACTTCACTTTTAATGTACTACTGTTCATCAGTTTAAGTGTGTGGACCCCTGCTGGCCAAAGAGCCAGCCTGGACAGTCTTAATCTGTGAGCGTCGGGCCGAAGCTGCTGCTGGTGGCCATCAGGGTGTCACGGCTGCAAAAGCACATCTGACCGACAGAAGCAGCAGAAGCAAAGACAGGGTGGGGGCCCAGCTAGAGCCTTACCATCATGGTGGGCCACATACAGAGCTAAAGCCCAACCCGAACAAAGTAAAGGCAAAACAACAAGAGATTTAGAATGAGACATCAGTTTCCATTTTCCACTGTTACAGCGTCATCTGTAACTTGGTGAACACAAGTTCAGTTTATACATCAGTTTCATTTAAATAGATTTGTGTTTTATGTAAACACTGAATAGCATCTGTAACATCTGCACATTGACTCAAGTTAGACCCATATTCTACACAACAAAAACCTCAAAAACTGTAATTTGATAAATAATACCAAATAAATAAATCATACCCTCATGTTATTGTAACTTGTTGCAACTGTCCCTAATCATGACCCCCGAGTTGGAGCCAGTTGCAACATCTGACTTTCATTCAAATAAATACTGTGAACAACGTCATATGTAATCATCTTTAAATGGTACAGGCAATTAGAGGACAGATGCAAGGTTAATAATATAAAGATTTGGCTGGTCTTGTCCAAATACTCTCCGGATAACAGAGAAATACAAAAGGTGTTGAAACTGTCTTCCCTAAGGATGAAACTTATCAAAATAGCTGCCACTTATTAATCAACTAATCATTGCAGCTCTAATATAGTAATTATAATATAATGTAGCAATATACAGTGACTAAGAACAGCAACAGTATAATATTTATGCAAATTTGTCTCACTGTCTAGGTGGTAATATTAGATTACTTTCAATAGAACATTTCACAGTAATATATAAATAAAAAGTCACTCAAAAAGAGCAGTCAATAGTTTAAAATAATTAAAATAACTGACAATTATTCTCGGGTCAAAGTGTGGTCAAAGTGTGGTTCAGGACCTGTGTGGTAAAGAATACCTTTCGGATCAGATCCTGGTCCTCCACCACACCCAGCTCTCTGCCTGTAGCCTGAGCGATCCGTTTCCCTGCCACCAAATTGCCGACCAGCATAGAAGCAGGACCGACGTCCACTGAACAGGTCAAAGATAAATCAGAGTCACCAACAGCACAAACCACATAATAACATAAGAATCCTTTTTGCTATGATGGTATATAGTGAGCATCAGTAGGTATGATCAGAGACAGCCTACCTGGTTGTTTCTGGCGTGGTTTGGGCAGGTTGGTAACACAGGTGTGTGGGCACATCAGGATATTACAGGGGTGCAAGTTTCCCTCCAGAAAGTTCTGCTTGGTTTCACAGATGTGGATGCCTCCAAGAGGCGTCTTTGGGAGGGTGTTGGCGGGGACGAGGGCCAGGCAGTACAGGCCGACCTGGTGGATACTGTCGATAGCCTGAGCAAAAAAAACAAAAAAGGCGCCATGTGATATAGTTTGATGAAGGCAAAATTAACACAGTAGATCATAAAATGTCCTCACAAGAAAAGGCTGCTGAGACTTATATAGTCTGAGAAATTATTATTTTCAAAGGTACATAACTCTTTCAAACAGCACTATTGAAATTAAAGGTAAATCTGTGACAGAAGAAGACTTAGTACACATAAATACCATCAAAAAAAGAACAATATTGATTGAATATTCACACTAGGTGACAGTACATATGTGATTTACCTGCAGGACCCGACTCATCCACTGGAAGCTGTCCTCCTCACTGGCATCAGGCCTCTGCTCTGCCACAATCACTATCCTCTCATCATAAAACACAGTCACTGAGAACACAGCGATCCTGCATGAATGACAACAGAGAAATGAGCTCTCACACACTTCAACAGACAGGAAGAGGCTGCAGGACATTCAAGAGGCTATTCAGTTGTAGGGGGATATACAAGAGTTTAGATCATTTTATATGGACACATATTTCTGACAATGTCTTCTTTGAGGTCTCACCTCCCTCTGTAAACAGTTTTGACGGGCTCCACAGCTAACGCAGTGGCCACCAGGTCGTCGGCATTGTGGCGTCGCCCGCTCACCATCAACAGCCCCTCAATCTTCCCCACAACAAACACCAGACTACCCTGTGGAGCAAGATGGCATCACTCAGCAAGGAAAACAGATATCACTATCTTTATTTCTTCAGTGAAATTTCAGAAAGCGAACTCTTGATTTGTGTGTAAATGTGTGTGTCTTACCGGTCCTACAAATCCAAGCAGACCAGTGCGACTGAAAGGAATTTCTCCTATGGGTGCTCCGGCTTGGTTGACGGGAATCACCTAAAGATTAGCAGTGAAATCAAAGACTGTACTCAAATATACACAGTACAGATGTGATACTCAAGTTAAAAGTTTAGTTTAGAGGTGGATTATTGCATTATTTCAATTAAAATATGTATCGGACAAAAATACACTGAGGGACTGATTGGGAACAGCTTCTAATCAGGCTTGTTATCAGTAAATGAGTATCAGTAAATGAGGGAATAAATTCAGTGCAACAGTTTTATGATGGCTGTGGCTCCATCTAGTGGATCAACTGAATCCATGTTTCTTTGCCATCCATCCATTTTCTAAACCTGCTTGTCCTGTGTAGGACTGTGGGGGACTGGAGCCGATCTCAGCACTAGAGTTGTCACAATCCCAGAATTCCGAACTTCGATACAATACTAGTATTTAAAAAAAAAAAAAAAAAACCAAAACCTTTATACCTCACCTGACACAATGCCAAAAAGACCACACAGGTGCTGGTAACAGTTTTGCTATGCTGCCAGCCAAATTTCAGACAGGAAAATAAAGACTGAACTGAACTAAGATCTTTGATCATTTTTAATAGTTTCAGTCCTATAACACTATAATTAACTGATCTGGTATTGATTTAAACACGTGGTATTGAAAAAGTATCAGTACTTTGGACAACCTTACTCAACACAAACACAACAAGAACCAGGGGACACACTGGACAGCTTGCTGGGTTCAGTTCATTCTCAAGTGTTGACATGACCATTTAGGTAGAGTTGTGATTCAGCATGCTACATTTTTTTAATACTCTAGTGATCCTAAAACCACTGAAGTCGAGCCCCTGAGGGGCACGGAGCCACTGCAGGGGGTCACGGATGACCAGGGAAAAATATAGAGTGAAACTAGGTGGAATGATGAACAAACAATCATGCTGACCTTTATTTCATTTAAATTCAAATTGGATATCTGAATCAGTTGCCCCCTCTATAATTGTAAATGACTGATAAAAAGTGTGGGGTGGGGGGCTTGAACTTTGGAGTGAAGGGATTTCCAAAAAAAAGTTTGAGTACCACTGGTCTAGTGTATTGACAATAGATATGGAATAAATCTTATAGTTCTTAAACATGGGTTTTAACTTTGACAGACCTCGAATGTGTTCTTGGTGACACCTGGCAGGCCATAGTACATGGTGCCTCCAGCCCGAGAGTTGATCACAATCTCCCCTATTTCATCTGTCTTGCACAGCTGAGGAGGCCCATCTGGTTTCACAATGCACATCAGAGCTGAAACACACACACACACAGGTCACAATGTTAACATTGCTTGCTTACATACCTGAATAAAAGATAATATGAAGTAAGAATGTACAGTAAATGTGGCAGCTGCTGAACTTCTACAGTGCCAATTAAAGCCAATTGCTAACCTCCAGGCATGATGTGACCCACATCCTGAACAGTGAGAGCAGAGTTCTTGTCCTCTGTGTTCACCCTGATCACCCCGTGGCTCAGCCCGCCCATGGACAGGATGGCCCTGGCTGGTAGTGGAGCTCCTCGCGCACCAGGCCTGCAGAGAAGGCGGAAAGAGAAGTGAACGGGCCAGACAGGAAGGCAGCATAAAGGTTAACACATTGTTGAGGTCTGCTGATGCACAAAGCAAGTCTTCATGTTAAAGTGAAGAGGTTTTGGTATTTTTCTCTTGAATAAGTCAGAAGAAATGAGGAGAAATCACAAGAAGCATAATCTTAGAGAGATATGAGAAATTCTAAACAACAAAGTCATGCCAGTTAGTGTCAAAACGACAAGACTCTCTGTCTTCTTCTTATCTGTCTTTTTCCTTCCTCCTTTCTTCATGTCACGTAGTCAGTTATAGATCGTTTGTTTACATGTTAAAACACAACAAACAACCCATATGTTAAGATGCAGCAAATTAAAAGGACCAGTGTGTAAGATTTAGTGGCATCTAGCAGTGAGATTGTAGATTTCAACTAAATGAATACCCCTTATCTCACCCTCCCCTTCAAAGCCAGTAGGAGAAACTGCAGTGGCCACAACACTTGCAAAATAAGCAACAAGACCTATCTAGAGCCAATGTTTGGTTTGTCTGTTCTGGACTACTGTAGAAACATGGTGGTTAAACAGGGCTCACTGTAAGGTAACAAAATCACAATGATTCTTATTTTCAGTAATTATACACAAATGAAAACATACTTCTTATATTCCATTTCCACCATATTCTGCCAATAAATCCTTGTAAATTTATACACCTTCAAGTGGCTTAATAGTGTGCATTTTGTGCAGAGCTACTCTTGTTGTTTACAGACAAAAACTGCACTTGTTTTGAACTCCAGTATCAAAGTGTCTCTTCTCAGAGCATGTGAGCATGCAGATGTGGTACAATACCTGCGTATGGCCACAGTTAGGGCCTCAGGAGAGGTGGCACATGGACAGATCACCTCAGGCTTCAGACCATGAGACTGGAACACATTCAGGAAGGCATCACACGATGACACAGACCCTGAGAACAAAAGATGGATAAAAATGTTACCAAAACATGGGTAGAAATAGTCAAAAAATACGACAAGTGTCTTTATTATAAAGAGACCATGTTTGTGCAGGAGACGTGACTCACATGGGTTTGCTCCATCAGCCACAATAAGCATACGTATGGAGGACAGGTTGGTGTCCTTCTGGTCCTTGTGGGCCATCATGGCCCAGTGGAGGTCACGGCACTTCACCAAGGCCACACGTGCTATCAGAGGGTGAGGGGAATATGTTATATATGGTGCACTTGTGCACTTGCATATTGTATTTACAGTTTGTTTCACCAATTATTATTTTTACTATACGGTTTCTCCTAAACTTTTGTCGCCATTTTATTTAACTTGTCTGGTCTGGTCTTGTAGGTAGTCATCATGCTTACATGTCACTTTTATCATGTGAAGTAAAATCTAGGGCCGTACCAAATAGTTTGCAGCTTTCTTCATAATGCTGACAGTCAGATTCTAAATCAGCATTTACATGCTACACAGCATGTATTCACTCTGTTTAAACCTGTTATTTCTGCAGAGAAAAATATTAAGCTGCACAAATATTTTGTATTCAACTACAGTATTTTGTAAAATTAGATTTCAGCAGTGGCTGTCTAGGATCATTTCCGACTGGTGTGATTCAAACATTTTCAATAAGTCCAGGTCGATGTAAATTCCAAATTTATTGAAATTCACAACCTGTTTTTATCTAACTGAACATTCTGTTTTAACTCATATTTGTTGGTGTTTAGCCTTTTAAAAAAAGCATTTTCTCCACATTCAAAAACTTTTAGCTGTCCTGCTTATTGCACACATAGGAAGGCAAGCACCTATTATTAACCGGGCAGTCTAACAGCAGTCTAAAAGCACCATAAATTACATTTATATTACCAAAAACAAAATATCTATTCTGGCTCTAATGAAAATGACTAACTAATTTAATCCAATGAATCACTTTATTCATATTGAGGATTCTGTTTGAAGATTTTTTTATTTTTATTTCATTTTGCGGTGATGATGCACTTGAAGCTTCGTTTGAAAACCTCAGTCAAAGCTTTGAATGTAAAAAATTACATTCAGTATTAAAATTTTTTAATATCACTCCCTTTTTTTTACTTGTTCTACAGGTTTAGATGTATGTATATAATTACATAGACAATAAAATAAGAAAACTTCATATATATATATGTATATTTAATATTAAATAAAGATTAGACATTAGCCGAACCTTTGTGAATGTGGACTCTCTGCACCCAGGACATGGGACATGCTTTCATGACAGCATATGGCACTGTGATGGTGTGGATTCTGTTCATGACACTCTGGAAAGAAATACACATATTGTCAGTGTTACATTGTGCTACATACCAAAGTTAAACTACTCTAGATAAACGGTACAAATTGTTGCATTCAATCTTACCGTTAAAACGCCATGCCACAAGCCCATATCCTTCTTGCAGTCCAACACATTGACCAGTGTCTCCCCTAAGACAGAAAACACAAACTTATAAGTGAAGATGTGTGCAATTACCAGCTAACTGTGTAAAAGATGCATAATTTAGGGACTAGCAAAAATGTCATTTTGTAGCCCATTAGAGTGCATATTCTCTCTAATGATGATCCTCAGCTAATCTTCTCTGAGGTGCCTCTCTTTGAGCAGGAGAGAGTGAAAATAAATTATGGGTGAGGCAGCTGATGAAACGTGCTGCTGAAATGCTCAGGAGAGGAGCACTTTTGAACTTTAATACTTAGTTTATAAAGCTAAAGTATCCATTCCTTAAATACACAAGAGAGCTAAAGTAAGAGAGACAGAGAAGCAGGAGAGGTGTAAGTTACATAAGGCACTAAGCTCTGACCTTCACAGTAGTTACAGGCCTGCGTCAGGGCTTGACAGTGGGTCAGCATGGAGATCTTGGACACAGCAACTCCCATCACTGTCCCCTCTTTACTGGCTTTGTACTGTGGTGGAAGAAACACACACACAAACATTGACAGAGTTAAATGAGAGAGCAAGCCACCTGGAAACAAATCAATCATAATAATCATCATTGTATTTCATACATAAAGTATACGCATAGCACACATATTTCACACATTTCATATTTCTATTAACATGAATGTTCCTCATTTATTGTATTTGTTTTGCATTTCTTGTATTATGAGTCTGAGTCCTGAATAATGTTTGTATGAATATTAATATTCTCTTTTCTTTTTCATTATGGTTCTGCATGCTTATAAATGATGAATAACTTTGTAACTACAATCTTCTGTTTGTGAGTGAGTGTGTAACATCTGTGCCGTGCCTACAGATGAAAAATAGACTCTTGGCTAACTGGAGGATTTACAGCAATGTTTATTATTTATTATGCATTTCCCTGTTAGATAAACCAACAAATAAAACAAATAAAGTAGAGCTGGATTTCAAAACACTTTTAATTACAAGGCACAAAAATGCATAAACACAAGAAATCATACTATGGAGATTTAAAAAATTTAGAGTAAACAAATAAACTATAAGGTATTCTATGTTTTCCAAAGTTTTAATTCACTTTTCCAAGTTTGTCATGCAGAAAGTCGCACAGTTTTGGGGCAGTGATGGCAAAGGCTCAGTCACACTGTGACTTATTTACAAAACATATTGTACATATTTTACAGCATTGTAACCAAAGTAGAAATGCTAACAATTTATGGTATATTTTGAAGCGTACCTCTATGTAGGCTGTGTCTGTGTTGGCAGTGGGGATGTGAGGCTGCCAGTCTTTGGATGGTTTGGTCAGGTACTTGGTGTCCGTCACTACCCATTTCATCCTCGGCCACCCTGGTGAACATAATCACAACACCACAATGAAACATTCAAAAATATTTTAGCTGACACTAAGCAAAAACAGAGTGTGGTTAGCTAAACTAATTTGGAGCCGACCTAAATTGACAGAGTTCACCTTGCAACCTCATGGCCAAAGGTGAACAGCCAATACTTTACAAGCAGAGTGACCACCGAGCCACCGACTCACACACTGTGGCCCTACATTAGTCATTGAACATCACACTGTACATTTTCTTTAATGAATGAAGCTAATGGCTCCCACCGAGACTGAGTAAGAGGCGACTGCTGCTGAGTAAGCAGCATTTGGGTTGGCTGACCTTTGAACTGGATGATCTCTCCGTTTGGAGTCTTGGGCAGCCCTTTGAGACACACCTCACTGGTCAGCGCCAGACTAACACCACAGCTGCCCAATAGGAAGCCAATCTGCTGGCTGCCTGCATCCTACAGAGAGAGACAAGGGTCAAGAGATTTCTGGATGATATATACAACTGCGACAATTAAAAACCACACATACACCCAACTGTCAATATCCTGATCAAAATAAATCCATATTTTCTATATGACCATATGAGTAATCAGGCATTACACATACGCTGTATATGATATACAAAGTGATGGTTAGAAGCAAATACAAAGCATTAAATGGCCTGGAGCTTTTCTGAAGCAGCTTATTAATCTACAACTTACAACTTAGTCTAAGTTTGCCCTTAAATTTTTATCTAAGGATGCTGTAGGAAAAAAATTGTTGCATTAAATCATCATAAGAATTTCCTGAGGAGGTGTTTGCCCTTAGTTACTTTTAAGTATTCTCTTATGTGTTGCTAGAAGGTCTTTTGTAACCACTTTCCTCTGAAAACTTTAAAGGACCCAAAAGAGTCCCTAACAAGAGAAATAATTTGTAGAACATAAGACAATGGCTAAATTTATGGTGACTGAGGAGGAGAAGGAAATACCAAGACACATTTCAAGACAGGGAAAACCTAATGTACACTATGAGTGATGTGCAACTTGTTAAGAGTATTCATTTGATGTTAGCACTATCAGCTTTGTAACTAGCTAGCCAAACACTACCTTAATTGTCTCATATATTAACTGTAGCTTTTATTGAAACGCCAGTATGTGTTGACTCCTGTCAATGCTTCGTTATCTCGTTTCTTGCTGTCACAGCAATATATTTATATTTGATCACAACTCCATCTACTGTTCATTTCACAGCAGATTTCTCACATTGATTGACACTGACAGTTACTTCTTGCCACATCTCCTGGTTGTGTGTATTTACTATGACTGAGTTAAATATACTTTGGATTATGTGCTTGCTTGCTTGCGCTCTCCATATTCTCTGAGAAAAACAACATCCTCATCTTCTGTCCAGTTTGGCTCTCTTTTCTTTTTGTTTTCTCTTTGTTGTCCATTTTGGAGAAGCTAGCTAACACTGACAATAATGCTGTCAACTAACATTAAACAATGATGATGTGAGTGAAGTGTAACCATGGTAACTGCCATGAAAAACTGCTGTGAAAGTCTTAAGTCTAAACACTAAGTAATCACCACAGAGGAAGGCAACAGTGACATCATTACCTGTCGTGACAGCGGTACTTCAATGGGCACAGGAATGACCTCAGCTAACAGGCAGCCATAGAAAGCCACCCAGAACATGCCAGGGTCACTGTTTGGATACACCAGCGCCACCTAAGAAACAGAAAAACTCAGTTTCCGTGTTGTGTTCCTTTATACTTTATGTACTGAGTGATGACTGACAGACTCTTACCCGATCTCCAGGTTGTAGGACAGGTTCTGTCTTTGTGCCCAGTTTGTTCAGCAGTGTATAGGCCAGTTTCAGACTGCGACTCCATAGTTTGCCTGTGGAAAAGAAAAACGAACGATGATTTTAAAATGTCCTGTTTGTTGTCCTTTTATTAATGTTGTATAACTGATCCTGGATAGTTGAACTCCACAACCCACTATAGCTCCACACGAGGAAATGTAGGTGTTGTTCTTTTCAGGCCAACAAATATTTATTCAGTCGAGCCAGCTGATATGTGAGAGATACATCTCACATTTACATTAGGTAGACACAACAACACGAACTTCATGAACTGAGGAGTTGAACAAAACCTTTACTGTTTACTGTCTACAATAACTTTTGTATGAGTCAAAGTGTTGCTCACCATATGTGAGTGTGTAGAGGGGTTTGCCTGTGATGTCCAGAGCAGTGAGGGCAGGACTCTTGGCCTGGGTGGCCCCCCAGCGGGCCAGGGCAGCCTGCAGGGCAGGAGGCCAGTTACTGACCACTCCGAGGGGCTCCCCCTTCACTGGGATGATTTGACGTCCCTCTGGCTTCGGGGTGTTGGGGTCCGGCTGGGGCACTGTACGACAACAGAGGTACGGATGACAGGGGAGGCAGTGGATGATTAGGAGAAGCTATGAACAGTCCTCCAGTAGCACAGTGGGCAACACAACTGATGTGTCACAAAAATGATGGTAGATTATAATGTGTGGGCAATGAGTAAATTTGTCATCGGCCAACAGCCAAGAAGAGTCCCATGCAAAATTAATTCCTGAACAGTGTGGTTTAAAATAAGACTTCTCTCTGGCTAGTGCAAAATGGTAGATGCATTAATTTTGGCCATTTTATTCTGTTGTACTTCCATTATTTATACATTAACAGTGTTAGTGATGGACACATTATTTGGCATTTTGAGGTAATCTGCATTGGCCATAACAAAAAAGTTTGCAGTACCTAGCTAGTGGATGGAATAATGCAGTTGAATGGCATAGCTTCTGACAAACTGTATGTCACTCTCCCTAAAATACCAGTCACTGTTTCTTGAAAATCAACCCCCTACAGCAGACCAATGGACTAATGGACAGAGACAGGTGTTGCATAATGGAAAAATTGATTGCACTATTTCAAATTTCAAACATATTATTTTTGTGCAGGGACGGTCACCTGTAATAGATGAATAGATATCTTCTTTTTTTGCCCCTCTTAAGAACTTTGATCTGAAGATCTAATGTTAGCAAAGGTGATGTCGAAAACAGTAAAAAAGAAAATAACAACCACAGTGTGAATGGAGCAACCCATCTAACAAATTGTGAGACACTGTTTAACAGACTATGTCTTAATAAATTATAATGTGCTCATGTGAATAAGTAAGGGGCTTATACCTGTGATTATCACAGTTCAACTTTTTCCTATTTTCCTCTACAACAAAAGGAAAAACATGACTGCATATACACTCTATGTGTCTCACCTTCTACAATCTCCTCAGAGTCATCAACGAAGAATTCGCTGAGTGGTGGTCTCTTCGGCCGTTTGAGTGTATTTAACAGCTGCTGGATCTTGGTGGACACCCTGCTGCTGACAGGCACGCCTGAACAAACACCAAGAACAGCCACCGTCACAAACACATGTAAACAAACAACCAAAAGAAACTGTGCACACCCACACATGCATTTCTATTCTAACACAAATCTCTACTTCATCACACACACTCACACTGGCAGAACCCTACGCACTAGCACACAGTCAGGACGAGAATCAGCAGCAGGAAAGATTCAAAAGGGAAAATTTGTACTTTAGGAGACATAGATTGGACAATCTTTAGGAAAACAATTTAAGGAGATTCTCTACGTCTAAATCTATGACACCAGACAAACGTGAAGACAGATAGACAGACACCAGTATGGAAAGCAAGCTGATTGGGCCTCTTCAGCATCCCTCCCCTTCCCCAGGTTCGATTTATATTACCTTTTCTTTTTCCTTTTTTAAATGAAAGGCAAGACAGGGACAGGATTAATGGACCCAAAAGAAAGAACACAAAATATCTGTCATTAGCAACGTTCACCACACAGTGAAATGAGGACGGTGTTCAAGATGATTCTGGGAGAACATGGGCAGATTGTTTGTTGATTTGAATGCCCTCCAATCAGCTTCGTCACCGCATATGATCAATGCAAAACAGAAAATGTCACTCAACTGACGTGATTAGAACATGCAAATGGTTAAACCTCCCAAATCTGAAGAAGATCAACAACCAGATGAGAGCAACCACTTGTCAGGAACAGAATTAAGATTATTGCTGATTTTTCTCCCCTGTTAGCAGAAGTGTACACCCTGATATAAACATTTATACCACCAACAGACATTTAATATCATGTTGTCTTGTGTAAGTGTGTGTGTACCGTCAGCAGTATCCAGCATGCTGGAGCGGCTTTGTCCACGGCTCATGCCCCTGACCGCTGGAGGCAGGTCCACCCTGGACCCTCTCTCCTGAGGAGTGGAGGATGTCACATCGGGGGGGACACTGTTTTCTGAAGGAGAAGCAAGCGTCATTAAGAAGGACAATAGCCGACCACCGCTGTTATTTTTCAGTTAAAATTAGACATTTATTTATCAGTGAAGTTTACCGATGCGTGTATGAGCCAATACATCGGCCAACAAAGAAGCAGCGGGTTGGATCTGGGGCTGTGGCTGGGTCTTGGGCTCTCCATGGGAGAGGGTGGAGGAAGCAGACGAGGACGTGGAGGAGCTTTGGACGGAACGGTTGATCCAGTAATCAGGGCTCTGCAGGCTCTGGGCTAGAACTGCACTGAGAGCTGCCTTTCTGCGCAGTGAGCCCTCATCCTCTGATGCAGAAGATGTGTCTGATGGAAAGAGAAAATCTGGATTATTTTGATGCTTTGTTTTTGTTTTGTTTTTTTGGACAGTATTTAGACCCCAAGGACACATTGAATTGGTCTCTAATTGAAAATCAGGTGCCATTATTATTACACTGACCAGCTATCCTCTGACTTAGGGGTGGGCGATATGTACGAATGACTCAGTGCAGTTAAACCAACATTATTTCAAAATGGAAGCTTTATGGTTCCAAATGAGAACAATAATTTCAACTGTTCCAGGTTTCACAGCTAACAGGTGCAAATAAATGCCAGCCTCTTTGGGATGCCTCCCTCTTTGTATTTCCAATTTCACTCTCCTCCTCCATATTTCATTGCCACTCCTTTTCTGTTACGGTTGGCAAACCAGCTTAGAGGTGCATTACTGCCACAAACTGTCGCTCTCACGTCACATGACAACATGGTAAGTTCGGCTGCCTGAATCACGTTACCACGAGAGGCATGCGAGAACAGTTCCCACAGTGGAGACGATATTGCCAAATCTAATTCACATTTCTACCGTCATATAGTATAGACCATAATATCACCCAACCCTACTCTGAGGGTGAGAAATCTAATTTACCTGGAGGTGTGCAGGTATCTATGGGAGACTGGACAAAGGCTGAGCGTCTCTTGGTTGGCATGGGCAGTGCCATCTTCTCTTCTTTGTGTTTTGCCAGAGCTGCCTGCACAGCTTCTGTGTGGATGTCTACATAAACAGTAAGAATAAACAAAGAGTGAGACAAACAAGTGAGGTAGACAGAAGAAAAAATATTGACATATTGAAATGTGTTCTATGGTTTGTGAAAGTGTATGTCTTTTACATATGCTGTATCAGGGTTCCCACTCCTTTCTAAACATCATTTTCAGGACTTTTTCAGCACACTTTCAGTGATATTCTAGCTGGTTTGACAGATGGGGATCGCACAATACACTAATATGTTCCTCTTTGAAGAAGCCTGATTTAAATGTTTTTTATCAATGGAATCATCTATTACATGCTTAGAAATTATGACAAATTGATCCTAGAATAACGTAAACACTATCTAATACTACTATCCCATTACTGTTTTTATTGTTTCTTGTCTTGTTTTAATCTTCTTTTTTAAGTTATTGTATTTTATTTTGTTTCTTTTGAAAATATCTTTTTGCTCTATGCTGTGCTATGTAAATGTATCATTACCAGTAATTCATAACCTGAAGGTTTTTTATTATGAATTATATCAACCATTGCTGCCTGAACTCCAATAACACAAATCAGCAGCCTACAATTTATCCTACTGATAAATCTAGACTGAACCTTACATACTTAAATGTACAATTCAAAGTTGAAGTCAAGTTTATGGGAATTATTACTTTAGCATCTTTACTAATATTAAGTTGAATCTTTAACAAGGCTAATCACTCCCACTGTGAGCTACCACAACAAAAGTTAAACATTTCATACACACACATTTCCGCTATTTGACTCATATACAGTTGGACTCCCATTCATTGTTCTGACCCAGCTTCCCATTCATTATTATCACACTCTCTAAACAATGCCCGACACACATTTGAAACCAGTGCTCCAAGCCAGAGTTGAATCATAAACCCATAAACCATTGCAAGCAAATGAACCAAACATTACAGAGTTGAAATTATTCAACTGTTCAAAACAAACTGGGATGAAAACAATATTAAAACAATATTAAGCTATAAACTTAATAAAAATCAGACTGCCTCCCTCTGCCCTGTAACACGATGTCTAAAATATAACAATAATGCCCACAAAATTATTTTGTTAATTTAATTTTTTTTTTTGTAGTTTTCTGCCAATTTTAACTACCCTTTCATATCCAACTGAAATAAAACTAACTCTAGTACTTGAGTAAAACACAGACAAAACTGACAATGTGCAGTTAGCCATTTTCATCAGGGGTATTTAAGACCAATTTGAAGTGACAGAAGAGTTGCTGAGTTTGTGTCCAAAGCACGGTAAAGAAAAAAAAAAGAACAGAAAATGCTGTTTGCATTCTTCTGTTAAGTGTGATGAAAACATGTTAGTAATGGAAATAAAGATGTAAATTTTCAGAGATAATACGTTTTCTTGCAGTACTTGAACGTTGAAGTGACCCACCTATGCGATGACAATACCAGCAGTGGCCCCAGGCCAATATGAGTTTGAGACCCCTGGCCTAGAGGTTCAATCTCAGCTACAAGAACATAGGAGTATGTTGAAATAATTTTCAACAACAGATTTTTCAGGGCATTTTACTTTTCCCTTTATTTTCCATATGTTTTCCATGACTGGAAAATTAGTCAACTGTTTTCCAGATTGCGTGGGAACCCGGTATATGTACGGTGTGTACCTGATCTGTAGCGCTCATCCCTAGCCCCTCCACTGCGGTGTGCACGGTGGTGTCTGGAGGCTGAAGATGTGGAGGGGCCCGGAGCCTCAGGACTGGGGCTGGGGTCGGCACTGTGGCCCGGGGAAAGCTGCACATCTGGCAGAGACAGATCCACATCTGCAGAGCAGAAGCATGTATGTGCAAAGTCAATAAAAACACATGTAGGACAACATTAATAAACAACACATTAACATGAGCATTTGGAAAACTGCACACTTTTTCTTTACATAATACCATTTCAGCTACATGTAGTCATAAATATTATATGATACTCCAAGAAGCTCTCTAAATTTAACCTCACTACAGAGTCTCTGAGCATGAAGTGAAATAAGGACATGTACTTGACTGATGCAACTTGTACTGTTAACGCAGTACATGAAACTAGGCTAGATTCGAGCAAATGTATTTTTATTCAACTGTCCTCTCCCCCCCAGAGGGCCCTGGCAACAGAGCCTCTGAGGAGATGACGGCTCAGAGGGATAAGGAGGACTGAGGGGACAGGAGCAGGAGCAGGAGGTGACCTTCAAAGCTTCCGAATACCTGCTCTGACATCCAGGACAAGCTGTCCATAACACAACAGAAAGCAGAACCCACTAACAACCATGGGGATTTAATTAAAGTGTAACATATGGAAATTATTCATGAGATTTAGATTTTTGCAGTCAATTTCAATTTCCTGTGTGCTCAAGCCAAAAAACAGGCCAAGGTTACATTAGCAGAGAGGGAAGTCAAGTATTCCCCATTTTAAATTAGCTCACAGTGACACATCAAGAAGGACTTTTTCATGCCGATGCTAATGTGGTGCAATTTTTCCTGAGGAAACACCACACCCTCATGCAAGTCAGCTGACTGAAAAAACTGAACAGATCAGCTTTCAAATGAGGACAGAGGTGATTGGCTCATACTGTAGTAGTACAGTGAAACTCTGATACTTCCCTACTTCTGTAACTGCTCGTAAACCGACTGTGGTTTAAACTCATTGTGTTCACGGGTTCACAGTTGACAGCACAAACTCCGAGGCACAGAGCGGTTTTGTTATTCTGGGGATTTTCTACATCGGTGCAGTTACTAGAGAAGTTGTTTGATGTTTCGGTGTGCTTGGTTGTCAGATGTGCAATTCACATTTTGGCCACTAGAGTGCCACAGAAAGCCAGAAATTCCCTTGGACAACTTGGACAAAGGGAATCACAATCACACTGGGCATTCAATGAAGTTACTGGAATAAAATTTCACATTTAAAACCACACTCATCTTTGAGACTTTTTCATGTATCTGCGATAAAGAAATACAACCACACCCAGCAATTGCAATATTTTGGAGTCACCCCTACAGAAGTCTCACTGTCTGTGACTCATAGTGATGCACTAGTTTTTCCTCACTAGCAACATGAAGGCTGATACTGTTACAGTGGAAACCTAACAAGCCTCTATCACATTCTCAATGGGTGTTATGGCATATTTGAAGAAAATACTTTAATACTCAACAAGAGGCTCAACAGAGAGGTCTGGCAGCCGTTTTCTTTTATTTTGGACATACATTTGTATGTAAAAAGCAGGTTTGGTCCCCCTGATCCTCACACCCCTTCTCATTCTCATGCACAAATGCACGAACACACACACACACATTTTATTTTATTATTATACTTTGTTTTTAGTAATAACTTATGGTAACACGTCATTCAAAGGGGTGTGCATAAGACTGTTGTTATGCCATCATAACCATGTCATGACACCTGTCATGAACATGACATTTCTAAATGTATATTAAAAAAACATTGTTATATAGGTGTCATTCAATCAAATCTATCATTTTTAATGCAACGTTGATACTGTTTGAGCTTGTAAGCTAAAGCACGTGGATACTGTACTGAAATTGGCCTTATAACATTTAATAACATCTTTATGACATGTCCAAAATATACCACTTTACTTAAAGTCAATGAAAACATTTATGACTTAACTTACAATGGTTTCATGACAGCCAACCAGTGTCAAAACCAACCACATATGACAGTGCAATGTCATGTTAAAACATAAAGTTAAACAGTGTCTTTAAGTGTGATTATGACAAATTGTCATGACAAAGACATTGACAGGTCATCTTGTCTTGATTAATGTCTAGCTGTCCTAACAATGTTGACTTTGCAAAAAAATAACATAATTGACCAAACGAGACTTAATGACAACGGTCATAAACATTCATCAAATTTTCCCATAAACACATTTAGA
>JAJHUR010073353.1:21135-34683 GCA_027495735.1 Lutjanus campechanus
GTTGATACTGTTTGAGCTTGTAAGCTAAAGCACGTGGATACTGTACTGAAATTGGCCTTATAACATTTAATAACATCTTTATGACATGTCCAAAATATACCACTTTACTTAAAGTCAATGAAAACATTTATGACTTAACTTACAATGGTTTCATGACAGCCAACCAGTGTCAAAACCAACCACATATGACAGTGCAATGTCATGTTAAAACATAAAGTTAAACAGTGTCTTTAAGTGTGATTATGACAAATTGTCATGACAAAGACATTGACAGGTCATCTTGTCTTGATTAATGTCTAGCTGTCCTAACAATGTTGACTTTGCAAAAAAATAACATAATTGACCAAACGAGACTTAATGACAACGGTCATAAACATTCATCAAATTTTCCCATAAACACATTTAGAAGTGAGACGCAAATGCAACTTTATAAAAGTAAAGTTAATGCCATAATTCAATCAATTTTTAAGATCCGTCAAAGTCGTATTGAAGACAGTTTAAGGGCTACAGTTCAGATTAATGGTTTTAAGACACTTTAAGGACCTTCAGAAACCCTGTAAATGAGGAGAAGGCAAAGAGCAGTAGCAGAGTTGGTCTTACTTGGCAAATGTTGGATGTAGGAGGCCAGCAGCTTGGCTTTCTTTTTCTCATAGCCCTTCTGCGTGATGTCACCTAGGAGAGAGGACAGCGACACCACACCGTTAGGTTAGTCATAATTACCACACAAACACCAGTCAACTGCACACACACAAACACACACATAAACCAGATAAAGTACACACAACACTCCTCTGACACACACTAGCCTCTGCTTTAGCTAATACATTTGCAGGGGTTGAGTCATAATAATAATCCTCTTTAAACCAAATCTACTGAACTCCACATGTTGACGGCTCAGTCCATTTACAACTAGGCAAGGAGATAACACCATTGTTTGGCCTTACATTAGCCCCGGTGAACAAACATGATGAGAGCACAGAAACCTCCTCTGGGCTACGAAACCCAAATATGATTACGCCAACTAGCAGATAAACTGTGCCAGGCAGAGAACAATGGCAAAACTGAAGGCTATCTGGAACAGTTGGGATAGTAAGCAGAGCAAAAAGGAAGCCATGTGAGACAGTTTCACATGGGACCCAACCATTTATCTCCTCCACCCCTCCTCCACTTTTCCCACTGTACACCAGCCCCACCCCTTCCCTTCCTCATTCGGCCTTGGACTGGCAGGACTCCCACCGCTTCCAAAGTTTGCTGGAGAGCAGCAGAGGCGAGACAAAGTCCACTTAACTGGGACCCCAAAACACATAAAACATGCATGCTAGACACACCCTATCCAGTTAACTAGTATACATGCACACTTCCCTTGTACACACAAACAGTCTCACTGCTGCAAACTATCTGAGTTATTCCCCTTCTCTGTGGCCAGTGATAACACCGTATGCTATGTCAAGTGCAACGTGCCAAAGGACTGCTTAGCCTCAATCCCGACACCACCTCCTCCACACTCTGACCGGTGACAACAGGTCACCGGCTGAGAGGAGGAGAAAAAAAGAGAAAATCAAAGATAACAGGGAGAAGGTAGTGGTGGGGGTCACTAGCAGAAGTAGGGGAGAACAATAGCCTGATGTGTGTATAAATTAAGGTTGTCAAAAAAATAAAATAAGTTTAATAAAATAAAAGTAAATAGATATCGAAGCTGCATTTTCACTTAAAGTACCCAGAACCTTTAGAACTACTTCTCAAAGAACTAAAAGGTTCCTTCAAAGGCTTTTTGTCTCTTTCCACTGTAGTCTAAAGACCTGCGATCACCAGGCCATTTATTACACTGATGTATTAAAAAGTGACATCTGTTTTTGCCATATCAAACTAGGGCTGCTACTGACAATTATTCCCATTATCAATTATTTTCTCAGTTAATCGATTAGTTGTAAAATGTTAAAAAATTGAAAAAAAAAAAAAGAAAAAAAGAAAAAGGTTTCCCAAAGTCTAAAGTGACACCCTCAAATGTCTTGTTTTTCCACAACCCAACCATATTCAATTTACCGTCATAGAGAATGAAAGAAAACAGAAAATATTTTGATTTGAGAAGCTGAAATCAGAGAATTTGGACATTTTAAAAATACTCAAAATGATTATCGCCGACACATCTGTTGTATACTTTCTTCTGTAACTCAATGCTGAACTGTTGAAGCCAAATGAACAAAAAAAAATGTTTTGCAGTTTAAATTCTTTCGTTCTAAATTCTTTTTTTAATTTTGGCTGAAATAAAATGCTCTGAGTTGCTGTACTTTTGGAAAGAATTACCTCCCAAGCAGAGTTTTGGGGAGTTTTTGGACTCTGAGCCCTGTTGGGAAATGTTTTCCAAGGGTTCCTAGTGTCAGGGGAAAATTCCTGTGATGGAAAGAGATTTTTGATAGCACTTGTTTAAATTAATACAATACTATAATACTATAATACTATATAAGTGCTCATTCAAGATTTCAGTTCAGTTCAGTCTTTACTATCCTGCCTGAAAGAAAAAAAATCTTATTTTGTGAGCCGAGGACTCTTTCTTTTTGCAGTGGTATCAAAAGAGGTATCAAGAGTATTGTTTTTTATAGTAGTATTGTATCGAGGTTTAAAATCAGTAACAGCTCTAGTATAAAACAACAATGGAAAGAAAGTGAGAAAAGAGAGGGAGCCAAAGTTCAACAGCAGATTGGAGGGTGGTGGGCTGGATAACCCAGCACTGGGTGGGGGAGTCCCATGTGTGTAACTCAGATTCTGCATGTTGTGTCTTTAAACTTTCTCACACTCTGGTCACTATCCACCAGTGGCATTTGCCTGGAAAAACAACAGAATCACACAGGTTCGCCTTAGGATTGGGTTGTTTTAAGTATGAGGTTGAGTTTGAGTTCTGCATGTTTCTGAGCCTTCCTGTGCAAAAAACTATTGAGATTTCACAACACTGTGAAATCATGAGAAATACTGGAAGAGGGAGGCTGCAGAGTGAGTGCACATTATTTGCAGAGGGGAAAAAATGCAAAACAAAGTCAGAGAGACAGTTTTAGAGAGAGGGAGTGTGTGATTGAGTGCCGAGCGCTTTGTCATTCTCTGCATAAAAAAGCTCAAATGGGGTGGCTAGCATTCAGCTCTGACTTCATGCCTGGGTACACACACTGGCCTCAAATCTCCTTGGGATGAAAAAAAAAACACAGCAGCAAATGCGTGTTAGAGTCTCTTTTACTTTGTTTCTCCTTTTCTTAGGCATGCCATGGGCTTGTTTATGTAGAGGAAAACACTCACAGACAGACACGCTAGCACAGCAATCAGCAGCAAATTGATTGTAGTGGACTGGAGCGTCATTGTTGTTGGAGACGGGGTTCTGGTGCCCGAGTGGTGCCCGGAGGGGAGGAATGGAGGGATGGAAAGATAGAGGGAGGCTGGTCATTAACACAGACAGAGGAAAGTCTGTGTTGGGGTGGGGGCAAAACAACAGGCGTGGACTGGCACGACCACGCTGGCTCTGTGGCTGGCAGTGGGCAGAGAGACACTGAGGGCTCTGGGTTGAAAGACTGACTGTGACAGCTGCTTCAAAACAGAGGAAAAGCTGTATGTTTTGAGAGCAAGAATGTGGTGTTTTGAGTGCGAGCATGAGCAAAACAGTACAGTGACTGTGTGCATGTGTGTGTGTAATCTGAGGTCAGGGGACAGGATATGAGCATTACCCCACCCTGTGTGTGCGCTGCCAAAATCGTCTCCCTGTGTCTGTCTAGAGAAAGAGGAATGTGCTGATTGGAGAACACCACACTAACAGAGAGGGCCAACTGGCCAGGAGAGCTAGCTCATTGGCCAAAACGTCCCCTGAGGTGCAGGAAGTGAACATATCTGTGTGTATGTGTGTGAGTGTGTATACAGCTGGTGCAGGTTAACGGGTGCTACAGTACACAGAGGAATGAATGCTGACTGAGCCCGGAGCACAGTGGGCATTACAGACCCTCTCTGTCAGATGTGTGTCAGTGTGTCAAACCAGGACCGGTGTGTGTTTAGTTGTCCAGGCACATAGTGGACCTGCACAACTTAGATTGGTGGAAAGTGCCAGTAAAGCCTGTCCAATTCAACAGGCTTTACTGGCATGACATCTGACTTGTGTTGCCAAAACACAATTACGATAGTAAAGATAATGTCAAGAAATAGGGATATATCAACTAATATTGCAATGATCCCTCAAATGTGGTTGTCCAACACTTGTGACATAAATATCTATAAATATATTTTTTTAAAACACACACATACAATTACAACAGGATTCAAAGAATTAAATATAAATAAAAGGCTGCCTATAAAATTAACAATTAATAAATAAAAGCCTGCATTACTACGTTCTGTCAAAAAAAAAAAAAGTTTTCATACTGGCACATATCGGACAACATATACAACAATACTGATATTGACCGACATAACTGAGGTCTGGCTCTACTTAAATACAAGGAATTTGCTGTCATGGTATTATTGTATCTTGAGTTTTGGGTATTATATTAGTTAATAGGATAAAACTGATTAGAAAATGGATAAATGAAATAAAATAGTATATATACTGTGTTTAAGTAATATAAATGTGTCTCAGATGCCTAAATTCAGTGACAAAGGTCATCTCATGTCTGTAAGCAATCATCATATTAATTCCTCCAGTCATTCAGGCTTTGTAAGTTTATCTAGTTATTAAGCTGGTTGTGTAAACAAACCAACCAGTGCGGCTGCTTCTGAGCTCATTCAAGACAGGATGACAGTGACCTCTGTGACTCTTCCTTCAAACTGCTGCTGTTGACCTCTGACCTCAGGACCAGTTAGATAGAGGGCTGATCCTCTCACAGCTGACAGTGCAGGGTCACAGAAGGGATAGGCACACGCACAAACTGTATTCCCAGTTACACCAGTAATTATAGTGCTCTAAAGTGCATTCTGACATAAAGGGATTTTACAGTACAAGTCATGCATGCAAGCATTAGAGACCACTTCAGTTTTAATCTGCGCTGGCATTCTCCAGCCTGATCCAACACATGAGAGCCTTTTGTGTTTGTGCAGCTCATCTGTGTGCTATGTGCATCAATGCATGTACACCACAACAGTTGAAGCTGTCAAATATGTCTTTTCCGTTTTTCTGAAAATCTCATGCCAAATTCTGGTTTAAACTATGCAATTATAGCTATTCACGTGTCCTGTTGTGATTTAAACAATTAAGAATCCAACACTTATAGGTGATCATCAAATCAAAATTTTAAAAGTAGATTTTCCAAACTTTCCAACTTCTAAAAATGTTTTGAGATGCATAATGTCAAGCGATGCTTTCAGTTCTGTTTGGTGTCCAGTGGTAGATCTATAATATTAGTGGCTTCATTAAAACCAGGATGAAGTCTAATGTCCCCATGTACGCCTCTGTCATTAAGGTAGAGTATGTTGGATTTTTCAGTGGCTGTTACCATTCCCAGGATGTCAAATACTGAAGTTTTGGTTTAATTAAGCAAACACAGCAAATGGGTCGTGGGTGATGTTTGTGAGGAATCATTTTTGTATGAGTCTATGTTTTGTTTTTGGAAAAACCCAACATATTTTGCCTTTAAGGCTACACCATATATTTTCATTTCAAAAAGTATAACTTTTGCTACTGCTATGCCCAGCATCCACACTACTTTAGAACCTCTGAAACAGAGCCTTTTGGAAAACGCTGCTCACCCCATTTTAGTTAACAACTCCAAGACCTAGTCTTAGTTGGGACAGGCAGAATTTGAGACTTTTGACTTTTGAAAATGATGATGCAGACACCCACATTTGCTTCCGGATTGGGTCTTATCAATCCTTCCCTGATTTGTCACACCCATATCATGTGACCCTTTTCTTGAAGAAATTAAACAACATCAGCCCGTAAATATTTATAAGCCTTGATGACCGGTGGTTAAATCAACATGGACAACAAATTACAATCATTTATGATATTGTTGTCTTTGCTAGCAGCTGTTGTGCAGTCAAATTCTGCATTTCATGATGCTACTGCTGCCACCATGCACAGGAGGCAAGCTAATATTCAAGCATTCTGCAACAATTCCCCTGTCCAGCCACATTATCAGCCCCACAAGTGACGCTCTTGGATGAAGCTGGGAAGAACCCATGGCTGATGGGGTATTTTTATCAATGAAGTTGTGGTTCCTGAGAAAGGTTGAGAAAACTTTCAAATGTCCAGAATGCCCCTGATCAACCTCAGTATATGACTATGTCCACATGTAGAAAAAGCAACAGCAAAAATGAGGGCGCCAGTGAATGTTTTTAACAGATAGCATATATGTTTTATTACCCAAGTGGTGAGGAAATCTAAATATTGAAATCTTTATGGGAAGGGATTGTAAAGTAGATTTCTACCTCTTGTATCCTCCCTGTGGAATAATCCAATAGCCCGCTACATTCACATTATAGCTAAAAGGAATCAAAGAAAAACATGAGCTGTCCAAATGCCATGGTACTTAAAGGGTACTAAACATTAATGCCTTGATAGTCATTTCCAAGCAATTGAAACGATGAGTCATCTGACTGCAGCTGACAATTGGTTCTGAGGTCAGTATTAACAATGGACTAAATATTTGGTTTCTCAAACAAATCTAAAGAGGAACCCTAATACCACATCAGTGCTGAATAAATGATGAGTAATCAACAGCGGCATGAGAAAAGCACACAGTCAGAGAGGACTGGGGAGGGAAGGCTGAGGTCATGGTTATAAGAGCAAGCTATGTGTGTTGAGAGAGAGTGTGTGTGTGTGTGTGTGTGTGTGTGTGGTGGGGGGGGTACACAATGAAACACAAATCAACTGGGACAAATCCTAACCAGAAGCACCTAAAACCTGATGCAAGACTCCAGGCCATGCAGCAACGGGTGAAATTAATATTGGAATTAGGAGAGGACTTAAAAGGATTTTTTTTCTGCTGCTATCAGCAAACAGCACTTTGGCACAAGTCTCAGACATTTACATAAAACTCCAGCACCAAAGTCAGTGTGCTCCCCAGCTACTCTTTCAATCAGGGTAACACCTGCTGCCAACTTTTACACTGTGACGTTCCTCTTTCTTCTTAACTGATGTTAGCTGGCTTGTGAAAAACTGTTCGTAATTTTGTAAAATGCTTCTCTCTGCCAGAGAGGCTTAGAGAAGCACTTTTTAATGCCAAAGAGCACATTTTCCTAAATGAAAAAGGCCATTGGCAATTTGAAAGAAGAACAAGCATGAAAGTGACTTAAGTTGTTTTTAAAGTACAGAGGAAGCACCCTGGGTCATAGATGAATGTGGCAGTAATATGAACATGAGACCAGATGATGAGAACACTCCAGCAGAACCCACAGTGAAGGAAAGTAATAAAAATGAGGAGCCACCACAGTTTCCAGGGGGGTATTAATAACAGTCAGAGGTCACTGCTGGGCTAATGTCTCCTCTCTAACACACAATGATGAACTAATAGTTGATGCTAGCAGAGACGAGAGAGTCTGGACCAGACCTATTCAACTAGTGGCCTGTGGGCCCTTTGATTATTTATAAATATGATAAAATAGTAAATGCTACTATATGTTTATTGAACAGTAAGCTACTTCTTTGTTTACAGGTGTAGTATACATTTTTTGATCATTGATATCATCATTCTATTAGTAAGCTATTGGGGCAATGAATGACCCCATGAGCTTATGACTGTTGTTAAGCACAGAGACACAAGGTGCTTTTAAGCAGAGGGAATTTAGTCAAACTGAATGAAATGCAATGTTGTGTTTATAAAACAACAAGCGACTTCTGATCTAGAATTATAAAGGATGATTGTTTTTTCACGATTACCTGTTTCTCATGACTGATACTGATAACTGGTAATTTCACATTTTTGCATTGTAAAAGAAGTTCATATAACTTGTAGTTTATGCACACCTGAGGGTAAGAAAGGCTAAGATGGATGATTTAATGTTAATAGCTTTGGCCAAACTGAACATCACTATTATTTATTTAGTTTTTCTAGTGAAGTGCTTTTATGGACCATTTGCCTAAGAATTCAGATTAAGAATTTAAACATAATCTGTCAAATCAGGTATTAGTAGAGCCAATATTTATCAAATCAACATAGCTGGATACCATTTTTTTCTGTACTTTTGCACATAATGTTTCTTTCCAATTGTGAAAACTAATAAAGTGGAGAAAAGAAAAAAAAAGAGTTCATAGTTTTAGACAGTTTTACATATTTTACACATTCAGTTCCTAACTTTACACATCAGACATAGGAAATTCAAAAGTTATTGGCAGAAACGCTGAGCTAGCTGTTGGATAACTTAAGTGAAGTTTTGAATCGATGGTCTGAACTGTAGTCAACACCCCTCCATCCACACACACACACACACACACACACACACACACACACACACACACACACACACACACACACACACGCACACACGCACTCACAATCAGATTAAAGTCAGTAAAGTACAGCACAGAGGTACGAGATTTGTTTTGTGTATGTGTGATGAGGGGTAGTGATTGGTTTTAGAAATCAGCTGATTAGCCTCTCAGCACCCCCAGCTTACCACATTAACATGTATGAACAAGTTTTAACCACTTCCATGTTAAATGAACACAAGACATTGAGTCAGTTTTTCACTTCTGATATCACCTCATTACTAAATATGTTTCCTGTTGTTTTTTGTTGAGGTTGCAGAAAACATCCACACTATGTTCAGACCCCTGTGACCCCCTGACTCACACACGTATTTAGCCCCCCCACTGGTACAGCTCTGTAATTACTGTGGGCAGATTAGCCTGGTGTCAGCCAGGGAGGAAGTGACATGACCGTTTCTGCCACCCACAGTTTCCTCTTCTTGCCTCACAGTATCAGTTCCTCCCACTGCATGCACACACAGGCTCCTGCATGTCACACATTACTGACAAACACATGACCAAACACAAACACGCACACTCCAGTAGAATAACTACCCAGATTACACAGATAGTGGTAAATAAAACCTCGCTTTCATCGTTAGGATCGTCCAGCATTTGCATTTTTGGCTCCATCCTAATCTGTAATCTGAGATTACATCAAACCTAACAGATTACGTTGTTCCGTCTGGACATTTGTGTACACTTGCTAAAAGGATAGATGACAAAAAATGTATGAATTGATGCTAGCCTCCCAGCCTGTAGTGTAGGACTGTCTTCTAACCCTGTGAGATCATGGTCGGGCTTCGAGCCAGTGATACTGGTTCAATCTGCACAAAGCTGTCTTTGTTTATCAGTGGCTTATTGTCTGTGATACATGCGACACAAACATACAACACTCTTACAACTCAATCTCACGAGAAATAAACCCTGACAAAAGAAAGCTATTCTCCCCGTAGGGTCTTGGTGAGCAGATGACAGCAAGGAGATGCACAGACCACAAACAAAAATACGCACACAAGCAGCCACAGTACGCACATTTACATGTAAATACACACATAAACACAGGGGCTGAGAGAGGAACTAACGTCACCCACAGGATCTTATTTATAGAGACTCTGAGCAGCAACACAAAAACAACGAGCAGACTGTGCGGAGAACATGGGTAAATAGCTCTCGCTTTGCAGGAAATGCAAATGAATGAGTCTGACACCAAGACCATTTAATGGCACCTGGTTGTTAGTTAAAGTAGATGTTAGAGGCTTATTTACATAGTTCAGGCTCTAAAATGGAAGCAGTTAGGCATAAAAAAAATAGTAAATTCCCATACTCTAGATTTGCATTCCACTGCATTCATTCTTTCATTTTTCAGTTTGACACAGTGAACTAGAACTAAAACAATTACTCTATTAACCACTTAGTCAACTGACAGAAAAATAAATGGCAATTATTTGAAAATTGGCTAAACATTTAACCAAATTTTGAAGAAAATGCCCAACATTCCTTTGTTCCAGCTAATTAATTGTGAGACCTTGCTCCTTATGTGATAGTAAATCTTAAGGTTTTGGTCTAAGTCAAACAACAACTAGATAAGGTCAACTTGAGGGGCGGAGGTTTAGCTCGGTTGGTAGAGCATCCGTCCCATGTACTGAGGCTGTTGGTCCTCTGCAGCGGCCGCTGGTTCGACTCCCGCCCTCGGCCCTTTGCTGCGTGTCATCCCCTCTCTCTCTCTGCCCCATTTCCTGTCTACTCTTCAACTGTCCTATCTAATAAAGGCACAAAATGGCCAAAAAAATAACTTTAAAAAAAAAAAAAAAAAGATAAGGTCAACTTGGGAAAATTTCAGTGGACATTGTTATGACACTAGTCTCACTCAATGTCCCACCCACAGCACTATCTGACTGGTTAGGAGTCACAGGTAATAGCCAAACAATTCCCATTATTATGGGAAAAAAGCAAATATTTTGGGGTGGGGTGTGAGAGGGCTGGTTTATCCTTTTTTTTCAACCTATCACTTTTAAATAAAGGGCGCACCGCAAAGTGCTGCCCGCCGCAGGGCTGCGCTTATTTACATCATCACCGAAAATTATATTTCTAGGATCAATCTCATGTTATTCTATTGCGCAATGCATTTGAGATGAGCGCTATAAGGCAGACAAGTCAGGAACACAGTGTCTGACTGATTGGCAGACTCACTCCAAGGCATCAATCACAGAAGACACGGGGTGTTGGATTTATCATTATGGACTTATTTTACCACATCCTCCAAAACTACACTGCAGTTCAGGGATGGATTACAAAGTTTCTGATAGGGCTACAATCACACTGGAGCTGACATTGCAGGCATAAAGGTACTGCTATTGTTAGCCTTTCCTGCTCAGCTTACCTCAGGGTCATTTCCCTTCACTCTTCAGCAATTGAGAAATAACAGCCAAGACTTTTCTTGGTCTTGAAGCTGCAGCGTTTATTAACTGCTACACTGTAACCTACAGTGCACATTTACTGCCAGAAAGACAACTTAGTGCTAACCTCTTCCTCTGCTCCACTAGCAGCACTGTCACTCTGCTGCTTGCTCCTCCTCACTTGCACACCACACACACATTACACACTACTCTGTTCCTTGACAGAGCTGTCCTACACTTACCAAAGTATCCTTCAACAAAGTCCAATAAACATTATTATTTTGGCAGTTTCTGAGATGTTATGTTGCTAAGGCTTGACAGTTACCAGAAAACTGACGATGAATAATCCACATAGTTAAGACTAAGTAGGATCCTCAGAGTCTGCAGGTACTTGTTCTCAGTGTATCAGCTGCTGAATCACAGCTATTAAATATCAGCAGCAATGAGTTCTCAGGGAGTGTTTGGTTCATGTCTGGAAAGTGATTTAAAACATTTGTACAAAAGGCCTCCCACCTCCAGGACCAATGTTTTCCACTCCAAAAGCAGGCCTACAATTCCTCTGGGAGCCAGATAGTCCATGTGGGGGTTTTCAGACAGACAAGGAGGATGAAGTGATCTCTGGATAGCTGAGGAAATCTGCCGGCCAGTTGAGAAAAAAGGCTGGGGGAGTGTAATTCCCCTTGACAGAATCTTCATTGGAAACAGAGATTCTGTTTGTATGTGGTTGCTTTAAGGGTGAAACCAGCAGGTCTTGACAGTTAACTGACCTATCAAATCATGACTGAGTAGGGCTGGTGCCAAGTATAGTCTGTTATCATCTATCACTGTAATCAACTGTAAGACTTTTGTCTAACCTCTTCAATTAAGCCCTGTGTTGGATCAATAAATAAAAGTCATGCTATGGGGACACCACTGTTTAAACTCTTTTTGAGATTTTAGTCAAGGCTGAGTTTCAGTCATGAAGAAAGATACAGTATCTGTTTAATTCTGTCAAACAGTAAGAAAAAAAAATCCCCCAGAAAGACTTCAAGTATCTTATAAAGTAGCTGGCAGTGACAGCCCCAATATCATTCAGTTGTACAGGATGTCATGAATATCAACAAGACATTCTCCATCTTATCAGATAATATGACATGTGCTCATAGGAGCAGAATGTCTTCTCTTTCTGTGGTATTTAATGATTAGTATGATGGGTCACATTGTAACTATTGGCTTTGGATTATACCATTTTAGGTTACGTGTTGCTTTGCAACCATTTTCCACAACAAGATGGTGTGGCAATCATATTACAGCTCCAATAAAAAATAAGAGAAGAAGATATCTGCATGTTGGCACAGATCAGTTAAAGTGAAAAATTCCTGTGGTCTTACAACCCCTGATAAAAGATGTGTAACACCTGTGTTTGCCAATGTACAGAAGGCCATGAGTGTACCCAAAGTACGTAAGCAGCACAGAGGATGTCATAAAGGTGTGTATTGCAAATTGAAAGTAAAACTATGGGGCGCTGGAAACACAGCAGCAAGGCAACTCTTTCAGGAAACTGGAGAAAGTGAAAGTTAACTACAAAGTTAACATTATGTTTTCTTGCATCTTACAGACTGTACTTTTCCCTGTTTATATTACCTTGTATAGTGTGCTTGTGTTTCAATATAATCATGACAATAAAGCTTCCCAGAATTAAACTGACAAATCAACTCACAATGATCATATACACATTAGAAGTCACTGAGCGAGTAGGCAGAATGGAAATCAACACATTTGTTCAGCTCAGCCTTACAGGGATTGGGTATGGGAAGTCATCAGTAGCAAGCTGGCCATTTTTGGGGATACCAACTGTGACCTGTACACTGTCATCACCCATATAACTAGGTATTCTCAACCCATTCAACTATGTGTAACTTTAATTTCAACACGGTCTTAAACACTGTATCCAATGTCAGCAATTTAAACGTTAACTACTTGTGGGATGTTTGCATTTGTTGCTAATGTAAGCATGGTTTTACTGATCAAGTAACTTTACATAAGTTTATGGTGTATTTATTTACCTTTGCTCTCCTCTGCACTCTGTCTCTTACTGTGAATGTACATTAGTACCATACGTAACTGAAATTTCTAACATCGCTGCTTTGCCTCTGTTGAAATCTTGTCTTTGTGTGGGCATTTGTCTTACAGATGTACTTTATGCATTTCTGATAATGTATGGAGTTATATTTGTGCCACAATCCTGAGCGAGCAATTGTAGATTTTGAGCACAGAAAAATATTTTGTGAGCACAGAAAAATATTTTGAGCACAGAAAAGTATTTTGAGCACAGAAAAATATTTTGTGAGCACAGAAAAATGTGTTGCAAGCACAGAAAAATACTTTTTGCAAGCACACAAATCAACTTTTGAGCACAAATTACAAGTGTGCTCCTCTCACAAACTCCTTCTTGGTGCGCGAGCGGTCCGCACCATACTCGCTCAAGATGTCTCTCTCTTTCCCTCTCGACCTGCCCTCACTGTGCGCTCAACTTCCCCTCAGCGCTCGCTCGAGTTGTACACGGGCTTACGAATGTGCCACAATTATCAACCAATCAGAAAACTCGGGGGCGGGTTAATCGGCTGCTTCGGCTCCAATGAGGTTGCAGCATCCCGTTGGAGTTGTTGCTTCCCACCAAAGCTCAATAAGGGGGAAATTCGACTGGATGAAAACACATTTTCGGCCAGTATTTCATCT
>JAJHUR010073354.1:0-20515 GCA_027495735.1 Lutjanus campechanus
CCAGAAAAAAAAGTTATAATGTGAAAAAGTTTGTTTTAACAAGATATCACATTATTATGGCATTTGAACTTAAAATAAGAAGCTTTTATTATTATATAATATTTATTTTATTATAACATAAAACATTTTATAACAAGTTATCACATTGTAACATGAAATGTTTGTTTTGTTGTAATAACACAAATTTATCTTGTTATAACGTCAAAAACATTGTTTTAGTATAAAGGTTGATATATTTTCTATGAAACTCCAATCAGCTGCACATTTTTTGGCCTTTTAAGTCCTTAGTGTTACTGTTTGTTTGGTCTGGGTACCCATTTAATCATATGCAAACTCTCCATTTACCAACACACCATCTCTCATTTTCCTAATAATATATGAAACTGAGATGGGTGTGATCTGTAGCTTACCTGAAAACATTTGTATAAAATAAACACACTGAGCACCAGTCATTTCAGCTCACTATACCTCTTCTTAAAACTAAAATGGGCAATATTTATCATTTATGCTGCATACTGCTGTAGCATCACCCATGTAGTCTTTGTCGCTACCACAGTTTAGCTAGCAAGCTAATGCAAACTAAATTAGCTAATGCTACTTAAACATGCTTTGTTTAACTTTATGAGACAAATTATAAATTATATGTACACGGAGTCATGAATGACACAATTTAGTCCAAAAAGCTTATTTTTGGTAAGAGAGCCATGGTTAGCTCAACTAAAAACGCTATGGGATAAAAACACCGCACACCAACATTTGCAGCTAACTATGGCTAATTTTCTTCATAAAACAAAGCCAGCCATTGTGTTTATGTTAATCATTTATATGCTGTATACTGTCGGAATCACATGCTCTTTGTAAACTACTTTCGCTTACAAGCTACTGCAAACAAAGTTAGCTAGCTAACTTAAAAGCTTTTAATTTAGTTTAACATTGTAAGTATGGAAGCCAAGTACAGTCGTGCTTGCAATTTTCCTTTTAATGCTGCTTTCTCAATATCATGACGAGTTAATTATTTTGTTATCGTGACGTTACAAAACTTGTGTTCTTGTGATAACAGGTTAATTTATCTCGTAATCTTGAGGAAAAAAAGAAAATGCTCAAGATAATTTATCACATTTATTGTTTTCTTGAAATTAGTGTCTGGTGCATGTGATCGCACCTGACTTCAGCCTTTAAGGTCACTCGCATGACTCATCGCAAGGTGACAAGGACAAGGACTGATGTGAATGTTATTTCTAACAGAAACACAATGAAAACAAACATCATCTATGCTGACATAGCAGGGCTAATCTTAAGTAAACAGAAGTAGGAAGAGGAAACAACCTTTAGTTTTGTTGTGATAACAGGCTGATTATCTTGTTATTTCTACATAACAAAACTAAGTAGCATTAGCTAGCTAGCTTTTGGTATTATTAGCTCACCAGCCTTTTGGCTGGCGTTTAGAAAGTGATGTTAAGGAAATATGCAGTACAGTCTATGCACGATTGATATCATGTGCACTGGCTGAATAAGTTTTATGAAGAAACTTAGCTTCTGCTTGGCAGCTAGCTTACTGAGAATGCTTGTGTTTTGTGTTAACCCAGCTAGCAGTGTTTTCACTAAAGCTAGCTAGCCACACAGTTTTCTCAAATGCTCCTCTGACATTAGTTATTAAACCTCCAATAAGCTGAAAAGATAAGTGGTTGGAGGTAAAAGGAACAGCTAGCTAGCTGACAACGCTGGCGTTTTGTGTGTTAACCCAGCTAGCAGTGTTTTTAATTAAGCTAGCAAGCCAAACAGTTTGCTTGAATGCTCCACTGATGTTAGTTATTTCAGCTCCAGTTAGTTGAATGAAATAACTGGCTGGAGGTAAAAGGAAATAATAAATAAATTAATTAAACTCCATATTTCTCTTTATCCTCCTTTTCATACTGACAGTATGACTTCTTTGACTTGTTTAATAACCTTTTACTGCCTTTTGTCAGTTTTGGGCTCCAAAACAAGAAGATGTCCGTTTATATATTACGGTGCTGGTATGATATTTTCAAAACCATGACATACTGTTGCAGATCATTTCATGAGGCAGCACTGAAATTTTCTAGTTCACATTTATTTAATTGCTGCACCAGTTTCCAAAGGTCTAAATCAATAAGTATTGCAATTCAAAACTTCTCTAACATCCAAGCACTCTTTGCATGTCATTTTATTGTTCTGAAGAACACAGTTTGAGAGAATATTGTGCAGTTTTTCATTTATAATTCACAATTGTAATCAACTGGCATCAGTTAATCAATGCAATATCATACTGGAGTTCATTAAATTAGTGTTAATGGTGGTGAGAGGAAGGCAACTGTAGGTTAATTTCCCATGGCGTCTGGTGAGAGCAGTCTCTACTGGCAGCCACAGCGTTTTTTTCTTCACTCTGATATCTTTATAATCTGCTTGCCAATGTTTCCCCCTTTCATCATAGAGCAAAATGCATCTGCAAAAAATGGAAGAATGATTCAACTCCTGCCAAGTTAATAAAAAGTCATAAAATAGAAAGACAGAAAAATGCCACATACCACCCATATTTCCAATGCCAATCACCACAGTTTCCAGCACCTGCAGAGTGGAAGCAAAAATTACAACTAAATGATGCGAGGAGACAGATGGGGAAGAGGATGCACTTTGCAAACAAACAAGGACACCCACACAGTCAACCACACATCGTCACTATTTCCTCCTCACCTTGATTTGGCCTGATTTAACCCACTGGCTGAGCTCACAGAGGCCAGCTTCTGCTTTGCTCATGTAGTTAAGCACCATGAATCGCTCCCGGGCGATGTTCTTAGTACGCAGGTTTTCCTGCGTCTCCTCGCTCAGGGGTGGAGGATACGGCACATCCTTGTTGTACTGTGAGATCTGCCCACACAGGATCACGTGGCCGCCGTTGTTCATCTGGTGGTAAGACGAGGGTTGGAGGTCAACGTGTGTGAGAGAAAAAAAAACAACACACAAACACCCAATGTTCTAATTTTGAAAATCTTGGCAGGACAATTTGGGAAAGAAAAGCCAACAGACACCTCAGAATTCACACATTTTCCAGCCAAATAAACAACTAGATTATGTTCTGCACACACAGACACAACTCAACCGGTACCTGAGCGATTACAGTATCACTGATGGCACCTCCCACATTGTCAAAGTAGACATCTATGCCATCAGGGCAGCACTCCTTCAGCCTCGAAGGGACGTCCTCTCGGCGGTAGTTGATGGCTGCAGAGAAGCCCAGGTCTTCTACTACAACTCTGCACTTCTCATCAGAACCACAAATCCCAACCACTCTCACACATCCATCCAGCCTGCCGATCTGGAAAAATGCAATGAAAAGTGAACTGATATGATCAGGATGTCACTTCCTTTTCTTCTGCAGTCTACCGAGTGTTTATGTTAGCATCTGTGGTTAGCTAGATTAGATCTGCTGAGTGTGGTTTCTGAAATATGTCAGTCATAGTTTCCACCAACCATTTTGCCTTTTATCTGTCTTGCATCTAAACCTTTAAAGAAACATTTTAACTCATGCCAAGTATCTATTTGCGTTTTTTTGAAATGACAAGATAAATCAAAACTCAGCATATGAGAGTAAACATGTAGCAAATTCAGTACGCCGCAGGGTTGAGGGACAAAGTTAAGACCACTGATCTCGCAAACGAGAGGCCTGCGATATTCGTTCGACCAAGGTGGTAACTAATGCTTCTAACCTAGCAACCCACCGGTTCTGCTATTGGCTTGGCTGATCATTGGTCTCTGTGGCTGGTAACTTGCACGCCAAGGCTAGCAACCCACTGAATCTGGACTAGCATGTCCAGATCCAGCAGGATGCTACCCAGGATATTTAGATTAGCTTCTGAGCTGCCAATAAAATACAAAAGAAAGTGGCCAGCCAAATCCCAGGCTAATTTAGCTAGTCTCAGCATGCTAGTAACCAGCCATGGAAGTTAATGACCAAGTGCCAGTAGCTGAAGAAGCGGGTTGCTAGCCCTGGTGAGCTAGTTACCAGCCGTGGAGGCTAATGACCACTCAAGCCAGAGGCTGAACCAGTGGGTTGCTAGTCTGTGTATGCTGGTTAACAGTCTCAAAAGCTAATAACCAGCTGAGCCAGTAGCTGAACCAGTTGGTCGCTAGTCCTGGTGTACTAGTTACCAGCCTTGGAAGCTAATGTCAAGTCATGCTTCTAGCAGATCCAGCAGATTGTTAGTCTCTGTGTGCCAGTTACCAGCCTCAGAGGCTAATATCCAGCCAAGCCAGTAGCTGATCCATTTGGCTTCTCATTTCCCACCACCAGCCTCTTTCTTGCCAGTGCCGACTCCTCATTGGCCACATCAATAGCTGGCTTCTGCATGGGTAAAGCCTCCGCCGACTTCTCAGTAGTCTTAATTTTGTTCCTTACTTTGCAGCATAGCATATATATAGATGACAAAGTCTTAATACACACAAATGTGAAATTTCCTGTATTTACCTGTCCAGCTATGGAGCCACAGGCCCCAGCCGCACCACTCACCACCATGGTCTGATTGCCCCCCTTGGTGACATTACCCTTCTCCCTTATGCCAAACAGTGAAGTAAGGCCTGTTAAGCCAATTGCACCCAAAGCGTAGGACAAGTGCCCGTCAACCAACTGTGGATTAACCTGCAAAAGAAGAGAGGAAATGTCACAACTGTTGATATTTGCATGATGGACAATATCCCGATGTTGACACACAGCAATATGCCACACCTTCTGTAAGACATCTCCTTTCATAACAGCATGGGTCTGCCAGGGCCAGCTGAATGAAGTGACCACATCTCCTTTAGTGTAAGTACTGCAGCAGCTGGACTCCACCACGCCTACACCTCCACCATCAACACACTCAGACAGCTGCCATGGAGTTATGTAATCAGCACCAGTGTCTTCATTCATTCTGCATCGCTGTGAAGAAAAGACAGAAAAATATGTAAGAGTGATGGAGATGGGGAAGCTTTGACTTTGGTTTTATGCTCGAAACTGTGGCATTGGCTGCCTTAACCATGCATAAATAATAACACAGGTGGACTAGACTGTATGATTTGATTTTGGCTGTGACAAGAAGTTTGAGTCCTTGTTTCTTCACTGAACAAACACTGTGATCCAAATTATAAACTGAGACCTTTTCTTCTGTACCATTTATTTATCTTAATATGCATAAGCAGATGAAATTACTTGACAGACTGTATCAATACCATGTAAGGGTCGACTGAGAGGTAAAACGTCCGAACAAGGACCTCCCCATCTTTCAGATCAGGTGCTAAAGTCGTCTCCTCCAGACGGAAATTTTCAGGAACTGGCGCCCCGTCTTTCCCTTCATTTGAAAAAGTTGAGTAAACGTTAGTCTCACCGGTGCAGTTAAGTTGCAGAACATGAAACAAGAAAATAGATCACCTTCTGTTATGAAAAAAATATATGTACTGAGCACCAAGTTTCCTACCTGGTCGTGAGCTGAGAACAACTCTCTGCACCTGCATCCTTGAAAAGTACCGTTAGCCTGGATATCTAGGCTAAGTAGTGACAAACAAACCTGGCAACAAACGTCAAACTTTTACGTGCACCAAGGTCACAGTGTTTAAAAGGTGTGAGCCTTTTACATTAAACAGAAACACGAGTAAATTGCTAATTATTCAGAAAACCTATTCTAACACTGTGTTTACATTGCCGAAGAGGTTCCTTCTGTGCTGTATGTAGGCTAGCAGAACTTCAACCAGGCGAATGTCTAGAAGGGAACACTAGATTTGCAAAGCTCTCGCGAGATCTGTGCGCATATTTTCTTCATTTTGCACGTTTTTACAAACTATCATGTTTTGTAATGTAAATACTGCGTTTAGGATCTTCTTAAGTTTGGAGACAACAAATGTGCTCGCTCGGTGTAAGGGAAAGATCATGTTCTGAGTTAAAATTATTACTCTCGCGAGATTTTTGAGGGTCTGGGGTTCCCATGTAGACACGACAGAAGCAGAGCACCGAGATTTAGCGCAGAGCAAGAGGAATCCCCTGAAACCAACATCCGTCTTCGCTTAGATGCAGTTGTTGGACTGATCTTTTTTTAAAAGCGGGGAGTCAATTAGTATCTCCTTGTGTTTGATGCCTTATCTATTTTGTAAGCGCTTTTAGTGTAACGGTTAGTTAGTGACAGCCCTGCGTGACGTCCACTGTCGATTTATTTTTTAATGTTTAGCAGGCAGTTTCATTGTGCGCATGCATTATATGACATCTGTCGAATCAACTCATTAGTTAATTTTAGTAATGATCTGACAATAATGTAAATGCAAATATGAAGGAACATATACGAAAGTGCAACATTATTTATCTCCTCAATGCTCCGTTGTAGTAGTGGATGCTTACTATCTTGCCAGACATAGGTGGTCTTTGGTCGTGTCTAGAGCAGAAGGGAACCCCAGACTCGCGAAAGATCTCGCGAGAGTAATAATTTTAATCTAAACTAATATCTTTCCCTGACCCCAAATCAAACGTTTTTGTCCCTAAACCAGCCCACATTTTAACCACTGCGATGTCACATTATAGATTACGATTACTTTGCACACGGTGCACAATGAAGAAACAACGCGTACAAATGTCGCGAGAGTTTCACAAATCAAGGGTCTCCCTCTAGACACGACCACAGTGGTCTTATCCTAGGTGCCGTTGAGCCGTTAAGGCAGCTACGACAACTCAGAAACGGTACGCGCCCTCAACAATCTATCTCATTATTCCACTTCATCAATACTGCAGCTATTCAACACATTCAGCAGTGAATTTTGCCACATTTTACACTGTAATCGACGTTACCAATGCAATCTCATCAGAGGTTATAAACGCGGGTAGGTCCCATAGATGGATCGCAATATCGATTGCTAGCTAAAAGTGTTTCAAAGTGGAACTGGGAGGTGACGCCTTGTGGAGGAATCTGAAAAAATAAAAAGTTTATGGGGTTTCATCAGCAGATCGCCGCCGTCACACTAGCTTACTGACAACTTTAGCTGCAGCAGATCACCGTGAAAACGGGGAAATGAAGACAACGTGCCATGGAGGGACAGACTTACTGTAAGTACTGTTAGCTTATGCATGTCAGCGCGTGCTAGGTGTTTTGTTTATGGAGCGATCGGTGGTTTAGTACGCTGTTGTTGTCCACAATGATGTGCTGATGTGTTATTATAGCCTTTATAGTGTTGTTTCTACATAGCTTAAACGCAACGTATAAATAATTGGCTTCACCTGATCTGACCTGACACCCACCCCCACCCCTTCTCCCCCCTTCTCCCCCCTTCAACCCCCATCACGCACGCACACACCCCAAATGTCAAAATCCCAGAAAGTCCCAGAGGAAAGACCCCAGTGTGTCATTCATATTGTCTTGCTAGTGGCTGAAGTTTGTTATATATCCCCGATTTTATTCTTACTGTCATCAACATGATACGTAGAATATATCTTCTTAAATCTGACAATGTCAATCATGCACTTAATTTTCTAGAAAGATTTTTAAAAATGCATCTCAGCTGCTTTCACTGTGCCTGGGGAAAATTTACTATGAGATTTTACTATGAGTGAGGAAAATACAGGATATTACCTTATTGTTACTCATCATTTCCCAGAGATCCAGGTGACATCTTAAAATTGGTCATTTTGTCAAAGATTCTCTTTACAATTAAATAAAAAAAGAGAAGAGAAGCAAATCTTGCTTTTGATGAGCTGCAACCACCATATTTCTGACCTTTTTGCTTGAAAAATTACTTTAACATCTTTTAAATCTCAACTTTATCTGTCCCCAAAGGGCAGTTAGTTTAGCAGCAAGACCTACATACAATTTTTTTTAAATAAAAAGAGAGGGGGGAGGTAGGCCAGGTTGACCTTACAATAATAAGACTAGTAATATAAGAATAGAGTGGTGAATCTCAGCACATCAATTCTAAGATTAACAGGACTAATATAGAGAAATAATTCAAAATACAATTTAACAACCTTACTTAAACAACATGGAAGACAATATATCATAAACAAAGCTGACATATTAATCAATAATCTGATCAGTTGCTGATTCATTTCCTGTCAGTTGCCTAAATTATTAATCAATCATTTAAGCACTACTGGTATCATCTTCAGGTGCAGCTAAGAGAAAAGGTTGTTGTGACACAAAGACAGACACACTGACAGTCACACAGCAACTCCCAGTGCACCGACTGTGTCATCGGAGGCTGGCATGTCAGTCTGACTCGACTTCTTGTCAACTGCATCTGTGAATGTTTTCAGGCTTTGCACGTTATTTTAAGGGCCAGAGAGCAGAGAGAGAGACTACAGCCCTGCAGAGTCTGGCTGGCACATGCCTGATCATGTCCAATGCTGTGGTGCAATGTCTCTGACTAGTAAACAGCATTTACTACTAGGTGGACTGTTTGATTGTTTGATTATGATAGATCATCATAGCCTGTTTGTTTTTTTTTACAGTGGGCATTTTGACTTATTATAGCAGGAAAAGCACAAGTACGATCAGTAACAATGGCTGGGTTTTATTCAAGTATCTAAGCAGGCTGTGACAATGAGCCAGCATGCACAGTACCAGGACACTGGCACCAAAACAGCTAAATGGAATTCAGCCATCATTAATGTTATTCACATTGTGCTTTACTTTTGTACTGTAGTTACTGATTCATCGCTAATCGATAAATTGACTTTTCACATATAGATTATGGATCTGTATTGATTAATTTTTAGCTGGCTGATTAATAAATCAGCAGAATGTTTCAGGACGGCTTTATACAGATGGGTGTTTGCCTCATGATAAGGTCAGCAAGGTGAGTTTTTATCTAAGATATCGTTTTATTTGTTTGACATTACATAACAAAGTTGGGCCACAGATCGCCTTGTGACATTTGGGCCTGGTTAAGGATTTACCAGGTGTTATTTCATCCTGATATGAAACTCAGGTGGAAACTTAAACTGAACAACTGACACTGATTTTAATTGTAGGCTGTGGCACCTTGCTGTCCTCAATGGCAGCTCACAACAAAGGCGAGCTAAATTATTCTTTTCATCTTCAAATAAGTACTTTCATTGCAGAATAATTCACTTGACATCACGGGAAAAGAACCGGTGCAACTAATAACAATACTGATCGCTCTGTTGGGTAACCCATTAAGCCAGCTTTCACAATACCAACCCCCTGGACTTGTCACATATGAAGAAAATGCAGTCATCATTATTATTATTATTATTAGTTAAATCCTGAGATGTCAAAATACCTGCTGTGAAAAATGCCAGTTAAACACTAACATAACACAGTTTGTAACTATCATAAATGAGACTGTGAAGATATGTAGGACTTAGTGGCACCTAGTGGTGAGCTTGCAGATTGGATCAGTTGTGCGCAGCCATGTGGACGTTAACCTGCAAGGAGAGCAGGCTGCTGGTGCTAGCTTTGCTAATGTTAGCCACACTGTGTAGCAGCTAATGTTAGCTGTGATCTTGCTCAGTCTAAAAAGTTGACACATTTAATGAGTTGTTCTCATGTTCTAAAGGATAATGTGCAGTGTTCATAATGCACGGTGCAAACTGTCACACTTCTCAGCGACATTTAAAATACAGTTATTGAAGAATGTGTTAAACGCAAGAGCGGATATTTCATGCAACAGCTGGATGGTGAAAACATGCAAATAATAAGCAATCAACATGGAGAGACACTGTGCTGCTGCCAGAGGAGTGCTGACTAAGATTACAGCATGCATGGGAATAAATTGTAAAATAAAGGAATTGTGTATATTTCTTACTTTCCTGCCATTGGTCTGAGTTACTCACTAGATTTGTACCTTGTCACTTAATTCATATGTTGAACATTCTGACACTTCAAAGATGTGCATATAGGTAGTGGACCAAACCAATGTGAGGCAATCGCAATTTCAGTCAAAATAATCGCAATATGACTTTTTCTTTACCGATCGTGCAACCCTAGCAGAAACATGGCAGTGCAATATGGCAACCCCAGAGTAAGAGCCCCCGTTCCCTCGGTAGACATAAACAGCTCATTTTAAGGTAACGAAAACATAACCATCTCATTTTCAGGTGATTATACAGTAATGAAGACATACTTATGACTATTACGTTACATCAAAATTGAATGTGCATATACAAGCCTTTTATGTGTGTAAATAATTAACAAAGCAGTGAAAAAAAAAAAAAAAGAATTTCCCCCAAGGAGGACTAATAAAGGGACATTTTTCTTCTTCAGTGTCTTACACACTGGACCATTAAACACTAAGACAACATGCTTTTAAAATCATAAATGAGACTTTATGTCTTTCTGATTGTAATGTAACAATATCCTGCATTTGGATAATGGTTTAAACCATTTTTCACAGAACTAGACATTCCCTGAATCCATTTGAGGATTTGCTGCATTTGCTCAGACATTTGACAGTGATGAATTGAGAAAATGTGAACATTATCTGATAGAATAACTGTTTAATGTGACCCCAATCCCTCCTTTTCTTTTTCTCTGTTTTAGTATAAATTGAATCCCTCTGACTGCTGTTGGGACTAAAAAAGTAATGTTTCACTTCCATTCAAGATCAGTTAATATGTGATGTATGCAGTTGCATTTCCCTTTTTTTTTAGACTTTTCTACAATGATTTGGAAAAACTGATTTCATACTGAAAATATTAGCAGCAGCTGTAATATAAAAAAAAATGTATTTTCATATTTTTTCTCTGACACACTCTGGGGCTTTCCTGCAGCTTTCATATATAAAACCCTCCTTGCTGTGTCATCCCCAACACATCATGCTTTTCAGGAAGAATTTCGTCAGAAAAAAAGGTTTTAAGAAGGAGGAAAAAAAGAAGAAGAGAGAAGTGTGTGAACTGGAAAGAAAAGTGAATGTGTAGCCGGGTGTGCCCTTCCCCTCCATCCCCGCGGTCCTCCCATGTGTGTTGGAATTTCCCGCACACACTGAGAAGGATCTTTGCTCCGTAAATTACAGCGCCTTGCATGCTGGAGGAAGGCCTTATATGGGCATGGAAGTGGGTGTGGCCAGCGAGCTGGTGGTGGCTGTAGGGAGGAGGAGGAGGGGGGTCACAAGACAAGCAGAGACACGGAGAGAGTCGATGTACAGCAAAAAGGCCGCATTGCCAGCGTGAGTTTTTTTTCGTGTGCAATCCTCGTGCAATAATGTGCAACAGACAGCGGCGGCATCGCGCCCGCCTCTCTGCAGATTAGCGCTGCGTCTCCGACCGGGAAGGACTCTCTTTACGCACCGACGTCGAACCCCCCACCCCCCTCTTTTTTTTCTTCTTTGACTTTTCTAGCAGGGGGGTGAAGGGAGGAAAAAAGTAGCAGGGAGTGAGGTCAGCAGCGTAGCATGAGTCAACCTTGGGGATGTATGCAGTCATCACCGCAGGTCGGGATTGTGCGGGCCTGCTGCTGCTGCTGCTGGCCGCGCAGAGCTGATCATCCTGCGGGCGAGTAGCAGCTTTCATGACAAACACAGTAAGTATCGGGGCAGACAGACACACAGACGATGACTGTGGCGTTGTTGTTGTGGCCGACAGTGCGTGTTATTGTGGCCGCAGCCTGCTGACAAAGTTTTGTTTACCTCGCTGAGACGAGCAGGGCGCGCACTGGTGTGGATCAATCGCTCTCTCGTCTGGTCTGTAGTGCACATAGAGACACATGTGACGTATTAACCTTGTTGACAAGTTGATCGATCCGTGGTGATCGGATATTGGCGATGCCAGCACACTTTGATCATACAGGCTACATTGTTGGCTCGGTTTGGACATGGCATTACTGACTGGATAATCCGTTTCCTGCAACAAAGGCTTTCTCGTAAATAGCGCTGAGCTGGCTGGCCACAGAAAGTGATGTGGAGGGAGGGGGATCGGGATCAGGAAGAAGAGTGCTGTTTTCTTCTTATATTTTCTGTGTTTGTGGTCTGTGGCACGCTGCAGGCCTCCTGCGCTCGCTGGTTTAAATGAGGACCCGGGCAGGCGATGGATTAGCTCGGCTAATAGTGCTTGACATTTATTTTAAGCCAATTTAACGTGTTACTTTGTTTATTGGGCTAAACCCCAGCAGGCTTGTGTAAGGTTGCACTTGTGATGCGTCACCGTGATCCCTCACCTCAGATGGTTTAATGCACAGAGACTGCTCGCACAGCATGGTCAGTGCTCAGTGATCAGCAGCAGTTAGGTTTCACTCTGCAAAGCAAAGTGTGATTTATTTATTCATATGTGCGCCTTTTAATACAAGGGGGTTCATAGGATTTGACAACATGGCTGTAGGCATGTGTAACATCACATGGTACTTCTGCTGCTGCTGATGCACACACACACACATACTGTTTGCTAGCCACATTGCATGGTCATTCAGTTTCCTCAGTGAGTGGTGCCCCTGAGCCAGTGCAGGATCTGAACAGCTGCAGCTGTCTATTTTAAGAAGCGTGTGTTTTACTGGGCCACCAGAGGGAAAGGTGACAATTGTCAGTCACTTCCTAGCCCGTCAGAGACGGCCTTTGGCAAGTCCATGCTGTAGAGATTCTACTATTAATTTATGTAATCAGATTGTCAAATTATTTTTGTTTTCGTAACCTGAGTCCTGCAGCAGGCGAGTGTTTTGATTATGGTGATTCACGCAGCAAGAAAGAGTCTCAGCGGTTTTCTGTTTACCATGGGTGGAAGTAACAAATTACAACTACGCACGTTACTGTACTTGTACTCTTATTTTTTATTTTTAGAGGTAGTGTCAGTAGGATTTGTCTGAGCTGTTTTGTAGACACACCAGAGAGATAGTTGGTTGTTGAGTCTCATTCCCAGGATATAAAGTACCGATGTTTTGGGTTGGTAGAGCATCCGGAGCACAGCAAAATAATGAGAAAATAAGGAAATGCAGGCAGAGGGCAGGGTCTCTGCAGATACAGACAACACTACACACTTCTAGTAGGTAATAAGTGATGACTGAAAGGGATTCTGTTTAAGCTATACACTGTTGTTGTTTTTTTCAGGAAAATATTGCATATTAGGCTTTAAGTCTGTAATTTTACTGTTAAGTATGCATTACACTGTGTAATGTCCTCCACTACTTTTAAAGGTTAAGTGAGTAGCATTTTGGAGGATCTATTGCCAGAAATGGAATATAATATGCACATAAATGTTTTTATTAGCGTATAATCACCTTTAAATAAGAATCACTGTGTTTTCATTACCTTAGAATGAGCTATTATATCATCAGAGGGTGCAGGTCCTCTTCCACAGAGCTTCACCTTCACAGTAGCCCAGAACAGACAAACAAACACTAGCTCTAGATACGGCCTTTCACGTTTTGCACGGTTTTCGCAGCTACCATAGGTTCTCCTACACCTGGGGTCTGCAACCTGTGGCTCCAGAGCCATGAGGCTCTTTACCCCTCTCCAGTGGCTCCATGTGGCTTTGACAAAAAAAAATGGAAATAAATAATGGTTCATTTTTTTTATTATTTTGATTTATCATTGGTATTGGCCGAAAGCAACATTCATACATTCTCCAGTTGTAAATATGTATATGTATATATAGAGCATTTTAATAATTGCGGCTCCAGACAGTTATTTGGGGCTACAAATGGCTCTTTTGATAGTAAAGGTTGCTGATGCCTGTCCTACATGCTTGGCATGCGAGTTGGTTGAAATGTGCTATTTCATCACTAGATGCCACTAACTCCTACACACTGGTCCTTTAAAATCATAATTAACCAAAATTTGAATTAATCCAAATCTTTCATCTGCATTTTATAGCTAATAAGGCTATTCGATCATAAACTGACCAATGAAAACTGTGGCATAGGGACCAAAAAACTGTGGTGCAGCAGGCACAGGTTTGTAGAGGTGATCGTGACCACAGACCAGAACAGCACAGGATTTTGGAGTAACTTAGACTCAAGATTTGGAGAAACAGAAACCCTTTTTGATCAAATGCCTACGAGAGCTGCATGATATGGTAACAAAAAAAATCATATTGTGATTATTTTGACAGATATTGCGATTGCGACCATTCACAGTTAATGCAAATGATCAGTTTAGCATCACAATTTTAATTTTCACTGAAAAACTATTAAGATAATGATGATGTGACATTTCTTGTGGTTTGTAGCAAGCAAACATGTTTTCTTACATCTGGAGAACAAGATTTGTGGGTCAAGGTATCTCTGCAGCAATCCAGTACTTCATTATAATGCTGTTTTGTCACACTTTTTACTTTTACCAAATAAAATTCAACTTCTGCTGATTGGATATTGCACTTTCAGTACTGCAGTTTTGACTGTTAGCTGTGCCCGCTGTTGATACAGTAAAGTACAGCACAGAACAATATTTCTACTGGAGTACAGGTTTTCAGTACTCTCTCCACCACTGCTGTTCGACTGCTGCACAAGAGTGACACGATTTTTATTTCATACAGATGGAGCAAGGATTGCAATTTTAACAGAAACAGTCGGGATCTGTGTGCATCTTGAAATTTGGCAGGCTGCACTGTGTCAAAAATCTGCTCCAAAACCTTGCCATCGGATAATATTTTTTTGATAATCATCACAGGGTTTCCATGGCAATTGTCAAGCCCCCCCACCCCCCACAAGCTATCGAAGCCCGCAAGGCCATTTTGACTTTTTCCCTGCTCTCTTTTTCCCTTTGCATAGCTCGTGTCATCATGACTCACGCTTGCTCACTTTCAGTTGCCCTTCCTTTTTGAGTCTGCAGCCACGGTTCAAAGGGCACGGGTTCCCTTTTTTCACATCCGATGAATCACACAGTTGTAAGAAGAAGAGTGGTTTCTATCACGTTCTAACCGTCTGTTCTCCTAGTTTGGCGGGAAAGAGCTTTCTAATACAGGAGAGTTGAGCCATGGGGGTTTTGTGTTCTGAGTTGCAAGTGAGCTTCCGTGTGCATTTATATCACCTCCAGAGCTGATGTCATTTCCCATCATTAGACCGACCTGCTGCAGTAATATCCTGTAATGACATTTCCAGGAACTATTGATTAAGCTATCTCTATCAACTACCTCCCTAAGCTTCCAACAGTGTGCAGGCTTACTGTTCGCCTGCATGCAGGACCTTATCTCTGTGTCATGTGAGCTTAGCGAATAATGACACAGTTTAGACCCTCCCCTCCCCTCCTCTGTTCTCACACCCGATACCTTTCAGTGGAGGTCTATTGTTGAAAAAGCAAACAGCAGGTTTTTACATGGCTGAGGCGGGGATGATAATGAGACCCCCCCCCCCTGTGGGGACCCCTTTAGTCTGATGGCTCAATGCTTGACCTCTCTCTCATTTTCTCTATACAGGGTGTTGCCCATGAATGAGGAAAACAGACAGCCTTCTTCAGATCTGCTCACCCCAGGCCAGCGACCTCTGAGTGGGTCACGAAGAGCTACAGAGAGGAAGAAGAGAAGATTATCCTGGTTGACTTTCTGCTCACACTGATGTCAATGTAGTTTTGCGGTTTTATTCTACTGTTTGATTTTTGGTATATTCAAGTGGAACATTCATAGCTGGTTTGGTTGGAAAATATTCACCTGGCTCGGCTTCTTCATGCCCGTCATGAGTGTGCCAGCCCAGCAGAAACCCAGCGCCAAAAGAACAGGCAAACGCATCACGTTTTTCAACGAACAAAGCGTAGCAATGAAGGAGACTTCACAACACCCCGAGGGGACCTACTACGTCCCGGGCGGCACTGCCTCAGACCCGGGACAGAGTGAGGCTGCAAGTACTGTGACTTCCAATCCAGAGGGCCCTCACATGTACCTCAACTCTGTCATATTCAGCCCAGATAAGGGCGACCAGAGCCGGGGTCACTATCAGCAGACTGTACCGATGAAGTGGACCCACCAGGAGCCCAGTCAGCAGCAGCCGTCTCTGGCCCAACAGCAGAGAGCTGCAACTTGGAATACTATGGCAAACTGGGGGCAAAACATTGCTAATTACATTGGAGGAGTTAATGTAACGGACTCAAGGACCCAGAATGCGTTTGCAAAGTCGATGCATGAGACTTCTGGCTTGCAGCCACATCAGCAGCCCCCCAACAGAGCGGCAGAAAAGCTGCCTAACCCTGCAGTTGAAGCTTACAGGGAAGCAGTAAAGGCTCGTGGCCTGGATTGGGAGCAGCAGCAGCAGTCCCAGGCTTTTCAGGAGACCCTGAAACCTGGGGCGCTGAACACGCAGCAGCACAGCACATCCCACCCAGGAGGGAGCTCGGTCCTGCAGCCCTTCCAGTTGGCCTTCGGTCAGCCCAAGCAGCACCTGCCAGCCTACTACCAGACATTTCAAGGCAATCGGACAACCCTACCTAACCCACCTATCTACACAACTCAAGCGAAACCCACACATCAGTTGCAGCAGCTGCAGAAGCAAGAGCAAATCCAACGCCAGCAACAGCAGCAACATCACATCATCCAGCAGCAAATTCAGCAGCAGCACCATCAACAAATGCAGCAGCAGCAACAAATCATTCAGCATCAACAGCATGTGCAGCAACAGCTCCAGCAGCAGCAGCAACAAATACAGCACGAGCAGCAGCAACAAAAGATACAGCAACAGCAACAACAGCAGCAGCAGCAACAGCTCCAGATTCAGCAGCAAATGCAACATCAGCAGTTGCAACAACAAAACCCTCATGTGCTTGACTATTACCCCGGTGCACAAAATGCACACCCTCACCCACATCCACAGCCAGTGGTGGTACACTCCCAGGAGTCCTCTGCTCCAGCTCCCCCAAAGATCCAGGAACCAATCATCCAGGACATCACCCCCGAACCCCAACAGCCTTCAGATCCGCTACAACCCCCACTCCAGTCTGAGCCCCTGTCCCAGTCACAACCACAGACACAACTCCAGTCCCAAACGCAGCTCCGCAGATCACGGCGGCTCTCCAAGGAAGGTGGGGCGCCATCTGAGAACCCTTTCCTCTCTGCGTCTTCGGATCAGGCCGCCCCGGGGCCGCAGGGCTCCCAGAACGGGGCCCGTGACATCCAGGCAGCTCCAACGGGCGTCATCCAGAGCACACGCAGGAAACGCAGGGTGTCCCAGGAGGTCAACCTGGAGACCCTCGCTCAAAAGGCCTCGGAAATGGAGTCCCTACCATCACATGTTGTAAAGGTAAGAGCTCAGTTCAAAATGTTCTTTCCTTTTCTTTTTCTTTCCATGCCTCTCCTTGTCTGTCTTTATTTTTTCCTTGTTCTTTTGCTCACTCATCTGTTCCTCAGCTGTTTCCTCTCAAGCAAAAGAACCACATAAGCTCTAACAGAAAAGAACTGAGTGTTCTGAACCCCAATGATTTCTTTGCAGTTTATATCTAAACTCGTCGCTGCAAGCTGGAAGCCTTATTTGCGAATATCTCGGCAAGAGCTAAAAATCTATTTTTCTAGTGTTATCCCAGGGTATAATTGCAGTGGGATTTTAGCTCCCTGAACAAGAGCGGGAACTGGAACAAACGGCAACTGCCAGGAAAGCTGTGCCAAAACTTGTGTTGTTTGTGATTAACATGTTGCTGGAAGAGATGGTGAATGTACTTAACGCTCAGCGAAGTGTACAACACAGAACTGAGCTGCTGAGCTAAAACCAGACTTTGCATTGTCACAAAGTAAATATATACTTCAAGTACCCTTATATGTGATTTTTTTTTTTTTCCAGAGATATCAGTGAACAAACCTGATAAATTACCCTGTGTAACGTGGAGTCATACACTTATCTGTGTTTATGTGCTGAATATCTTGATTGTGCAACAAGTTCTGTTGCCAAACAGCACTGAGTCACTGTGTCTGTAGTTCAGCATGGCTGTGCCCTGGATTCGCCTCACGAGTAGCTGATCATACAGACAGTGTGTTCGGTTACATGCCTGCACACCTCCCCCCATCCCATCAAAGGAGAGAAACTCCAGCCTGGCCTCGCCTGCCCTCCCCAACCCCATCCTCCCCACCCCCCCTCACTCTATACAGGGAGGGGTGCAGGGTTGCCCTGCATGCAGTGCTCAGCAGAATGTCTCTCCACTGCTCTGGTGTAGGGGCTGGAGTTTTCCACCAGCAATAATGAGCACAGAACCAGCACAGCCACAGCGCTGCATGCCTCTCTGCCCATGAAGATGCAGCGTGCAGTGACAGAATGCATCTGTCTCCGGCTCACTGGCCTGTGATGTGGTGGTTCAGATGGCTTTGAAGCTGATCGCTGCGCTAAAGCGCACATGCCCACTCATTATGGTTTGTCGAAGAAGTAATGTGAAGAATGCTTTCAGTGACAGTTCCTTTGACATGGATGGAAGGTTTGTCACTGACGTGCTGCACCTAACAGTACTGCATCAAGGTGCAGACATGCAGAATGCTTGCTCACTAAAACATCCAAGATATGGTCATGTTTTTCTCAACTTTTCTCCTTCATCTTCTGTTTGAAATACTTATATTTCACAGCATTTCATTGTCTGTGTTCGATTCTGTCACTTAGGAACACACTTCAGGCTTGTTTAATGCTGTATCGACCCATCTGTTAATGCTCCATTTGAGTATTGACATAATTTTCTCTTCCTATTGCATTTTTGTGTGAGGTCAGTAACAAGGTTTTAGGGTTTCCCATTTACTGTATTGATTACTATTCGGAAACCTGCCAAGGTAAATTAACAGACGCCCAAGTGAATTTTAGTTTAAGATTTATTGTACTGTGGTACTGTGGTAAAGCTATGTTACAGTTACTTGCTTACGTTTTTACAGGTTGTTATTCTTTGCACCAGTTGCTGAGTGCACTGCATCAGCCACCTAAGGAGATTTTACTGGTTCTTGTGTTTGAAAATGTGTCAGCTGAAAGTGAGGTTGTTATCTGCAGTTTCATTTGTTGCAACAGGGTCTCTATAGAAAGAAACAACATGATGAAGATGTTTTTGATTTTTGGCTCAAATCAGTCTAACCTATCACAGTAGCCCAGTTTGAGGAGTCACCCCCCCGTTTACCTCCACAAAGATGCAATTGTGACCTGTAGGGCAGTGCTACCACTAATCTCTGTTAACAGATACCTGCCTATGAATGTAGAATCTGTAGGCAAGGGGCAAGATTTTGGTATCAGAAGGTACTGGTTTCCATTTGTAGTCCAAGTAGTTTTGAACAAATGACAAGAGAGCATTAGTTGCATGGAGGTAAACTGTCTATGTGTGGCCCTTTTCCACACACAGAGCTGGCCTGCAGCAGGGGTTTGCATTTCTATTACAACGGTGCTACCCGCTTGAAGGTGTGTCTTTTGCCTGAAGATGAGCTCGAGGAGGCTCGAGTTGAGCAGCTGTAAAGCGGTGGCTTAACCGTTCATATGCGTCTCTGGGATAAAGACACCGTTTGCTTAAATTCTTCACAATAGAAGTCCTGTGCTGTTTCATTGTTTAAATGCTTTTGTTATGAAGCAGCACTAACAGGAAATGTTTTCATTCTGTGTTTCCTCAACAGTAACTTAACATGACTCCGACACAGCTGAAAGCAAATATGAAGCTGTAAAATAATGCAGATACATGAAAGTACAAACCGCAGCAGAGGAGAGAAACTACAGTCTGAAACATAAAGATTCTGTTAGGAGCTACAAAAGTACTGAGAGCTGAATATAAACAGGCTTTAGGAAACATCTTTTTCTCTGCTCTGCTGCATGCACACAAGCTCAGTGTCTCAACACTCGCCTGTTCGGGAGGCGAGAAAGGAGCATCATCACGGGTTGGCTGCGGTCAGCGAGACGTCACCGCAGCCCGCTTGGAGGAGGGTTGGGTTCGTTTTGGCACCATTCCAGAGTAGGTCCATCTTGGACACGGCTCGGTGCAGCTTTGCACGCCGAAAGTGTTAATGAAAATGCAGTTTGATGTGGTACAATTTGACTCGGCGCGGCCAAAAGCACAGATGGAAAAGCCCCATTGGAGGTGGAGGTGGAACGCATTTCCCTGAAATGCAATCGCAGAAGCTATTGGCTATCGTCTGATGACAATTTAGCTTTTTATTAGCTTTTTAAAATTTATTTGCACTCATATTTGCCCTGGGGAGATATATCTGACAAGTCTAACATGATAGTGAAGTTCTATATTGGTAAATATTGATAATTATTGATCATGTTGCTCGTGATTGATGACATGTTGTGTACTGCAAAGGGTGGAAGCTGCTTAAGTGATAACTAAAGTTTGTTGTATCACTGGTCTTTGTAGGAAAAGTATCACTACAGTTTACACAACACAGTGGTCTTCACACATGCACTGCAGCTCTGCCATTATTTAGAAACTGCCTGGTGGAAGTGTATATGTGAACACAAATGTCCATATTTTTTTGCCCGGACTAAACCCTGCCCGCTCCCTAGTCTGGGTGAGTTTCATGAGTGAATACAGCAGCTCAGTGTCTGGATCAATCGGGTGGGCGTGCTGATGACGCTGCGAGGTGTGTAGCTGCTTGCCTGTGAAGCCACTTAATAGTTTTGTTTTCATATCTTCCCATCAGTATCTGCCTACATGAGTGTAATATTTTTGAGCTCAC
>JAJHUR010073356.1:9421-36183 GCA_027495735.1 Lutjanus campechanus
AGCTACGTATCCCAGAATGCATTTCGTAGCAACAACAGCGGAGGAGTTTAACTGTAACTGTAAGTCACCAGTGTTGAAATACTACTGTTTTAGTATCATGAAATGTAGTTTTAAGATCATTTTATGCGAGAAAGTAGATGTTAAAACTTAAAATCTGCTGTCAAATCATCACAATAGCGTGTAGTTTAAAATTTGCTCCGACATTTTCAGAGATGTGCCGTCCTGTTAACGGGCGTCGGTGACGTCATCAAGTACATTACCGTTCCAATTGCAGAATGACTGTCCTGTGTCCTCCCGTCCTCGGGGAGACTGTACTCCCAGATCGAACTTGCTAAGTCCGAACTGGCAAGTACATGAGTCCGAACTTGGCGAACTTGGTATTGAGAAACGGCCAGGATGTGCGTTGTACTAGTTTGCCTTCAGGGCTTTCTGCCAGAAATTATTTCATTAGCAAGGGTTTTTGGCAATTACTTAGCATATGACCAAATAACTGACACTTTATATTATATATATTATACTATTTATATTATTATACTACATGAGTTGTGTGAGAGTTTTTAAATGAAGGTTTTGCTGATTTAAAAAACAGAGTGCCATCAACAGGTCTGGATAGATTGATTCTATGGTCCCATGGAGGCAACAGAAGGCAGCATGGGGTGAGAAATGTATGTATATACATATCACACTGGGGGTGAAGTGCTCATTTAAGTTAGTTAGTATGCAGCAGTGACATCAACTCAATTGAGAAATGTCTCAAGTGATTTGCATCATCGATCGGGAACTAGGAAGCGTTAAAGTGATATTCCACCGTCGATCTCGCAAGACTTCGTATATCTCTTAATGGACGCACGTGTGAAAATATCGCGAGATCGATGCCATGTATACATGCTACCTGCTACATGCTACAGTTGACATTTCGGCTAAAAACATGGCGTAAATGGCGTCTTTTGTGGTTAAATTTTAATGTTGCAGCGCACGGACACTTGGATTGAGACAGGATGGAGACATTTTGTGTTTGTTTTGTGTTCTTTTTTTTAACATTTTATCTGTGGCCACCATTCACTGCCATTGTACTAGATGAGGCTGCTACCCTGTTTTCTGCTGAAACTCCAGGATTGTTTTGTGAACTGAAGACCTTCACCCATCTTCACATCAGCATAGTGGTGAGTACATATTGAGTGGACTATTACTCTGCGGTGGAATATCACTTTAAACCCAATCTCCCAACAGCGTATTTTTCAGAATATCAGCCAGTAACGATCTGGCCATGTCAATTGTCTGAATACTGACAGACTATTGTACAGTAGGTAAGCCAAAATGAGGGCTGAGCTTCAGACTGATAGCAAGGCTTAAAGGCTTGTTGTATTTGCCCCATAATGTTTACCTGCATCTTTTGGCATTTGTTTTTGTGGGCTTCCATGTAGACGTTACTTTGCAAATAAAAAGTTATAAAAGCATAAAGAAGCCACAGCAATACTGTACATTTGCCAATGGCATCAGTCTTTTAAATTGAATATTTAAACAATATCTGGGTAATATGTAAATTCTGTATTTGCTTGAGCCTGAGTCTTGGTGAAAAATGCAATGTTTCTTCTGCTAGTCATAACAAAGTACATACCTTTTTTGGATTGAATCAGCCACTTTGTTGATTCAGAGGGTTTGGAGGAGCCCATGTCATTCTTTGCATAGACTCTGAACTGGTATTCTCTGCCGGGCATTATGTTGCAGGCTGTGAATCTGTTGTTGAAGATGTGATCTGCGACGGTGTGCCATTGCCTTTTATTTGAATCACGCTTCATCACCATGTAGTGCAGCCTGTCGTCACGCTTCTCATCTGGAGATGCGTCCCATGAAACGGTCACTGTGCCAGGCACATTTTCATCGAGCTCCACAGGACCTGGTGGCTTAGGCTCATCTGGAGTTCAAATACAAATTTTTTTTTTTTCTTTTTATCAACAGTGGAATAGGAAGAAAATATTTATACAGTAAGAGGGTACAGTATTTTCTCACCTGTGACCCTAATTTCAATGCTGTAGGTGTCTTGGCCGACAATGTTCTTGACAAGGATAGTATAGATTCCAGTATCTGCACGCTCAGCAGAAGAAATCAGAAGCTGGGATGTGCCTTCTGTGTTGCTGATGGTCACCTTTTTAGACACTGGTCCTCCGTCTTTCTGCCAGATGATATCAGGCCAAGGAGAAGCCTACAAAGAATATGAAAATATAATTTTGTCAGAAGACTAAATGAGATCACTATATATGCAATGCCATGGATATAAATCATCTTAATTACCTCAAAGTTGATGTTGAATCGTGCAGAATTTCCTGCCCTCACCACCATGAAGCTTTTGATTTTGGCATCTGTGAATCGTGGTCTCACTAGTTGCAAAACAGGATGAAAATTGTTCATTACTTGTCATTATCTTTGATGCTGACGTAGGTCAAACCAAAAAAATGATGAGATTTCACTGCAGAAACACAAAATAACAAATTTTTACGTCATAGTACAATATACAGTAATGCTGCAATCATTTGTGTTTATAAATCTGACCTGAAATAGGATTTATTACTAATCCAAGTGTAGCCCCACCTTCATAATTCAACCAGACTGATTCAAACCAAGTGAAGTTGGTGAAATTAAAGTCTTGCTTCCTGCTCTTATCTTCTCTTACTGGTGATAAGATGGAGAAGCCAAATATACTCGACAAAAATATAAATACACCACTTTTGTTTTCAGTCACATTTTTTACAAGTTGGAGTAAAAAAATCTAACACTCTTCTGTGCGCACAAAAAATCTGTGTTAGCAAGGATTTCTGCTGCCACAATAACTCATCCACCTGACAGGTGTGGCATATACTGTAGAGAAGCTGATCAAACAGCATGGTTATTGCACAGGTGTGCCTTGTACTGGGCACAGTAAAAGACCACTCTAAAATGTGCTTTATCACACACAATCCAATTCCGCAGATGTTGGAAGTTTTGAGTAAGCGTGCATTTGGCATAAGGACTGCAAGCATGTCCACAAGAGCTGTTGCTTGTGTTCATCACATTTCTCATTTCACTACCATGAGCCATCTCAAATGTGTTTTACAAGAATTTGGATGTACATCCAACCGGCCTTGGCCAGGACATCCACATCTGGCTTCATCTGAGACCTACCACCTGGACAGTTTACAGGTCTCCTTAACCAAAAAATGTTTGCAGAAACTGCCAGAACCCCTTTTGGGGAAGTTTATCTGCAAGCTTGTCGTCCTCACCAGGGTCTTGAAGTGACTAAAGTTCTTTGTTGTAAGTGAGTAGGAAAATGTGTTCAAAGTGTGAGTGAAATAAGCCTTTTTATGTGCACAGAAAATGTGTGTCTTTTAAAATGTCTTTTTAAAATCTTTTACTTCAACTTGCGAAAAGTGGGAGTGAAAACTGAAGTCTTGCGTTTTGATTTTGTTGAATGTACAATACATCGCTATGTGTTAAACATAGTTGAGTCCACCCAGAAACCCTGCTTATAATTGCATTTATCTTGATTGTTTTGCTTGATTGTTATCAAGGTAACTCCAGTTACTCCCCCCCCAACAAAAAAAGAAGTATTTTTTCTTTCAGTTTCTTAAGTATTGTTACAGTAGAGAGCCTGTACTCAATGTTAAATAGAACCTGAAGTGAATTTTCTTACCAGGAGGGGGCATTGCAAGGATGTAATTATCCAGCTCCTGGCTCGCTCCTTCTCCTCCATCATTAGTAGCAATGACTCTCACCCAGTACATGCCCATTGACTTCAGGCCTTTCACTGTATAGGAAGTCATGGTTATTAAATTTGAATTGCAGCGATCCCACTCTGTGTTTTCTGCAGGCCGGATCTCCACAAAATATCCTTTGGCTTCATCCTCAACCCCCTCAATTTCCTTGGGTTTGGTCCAAGACAGGCACAGAGTTGTGTAGGTGGAATCTGTCACTTTCAAGTCAACGATTTTACCAGGAGGCTCTGTAATACATGATACACATTCAGTGCTGCAATTTGTTGCCTGTATGAAGTAATGCTAAAATAATGTGTAGTGGTAACATGAAATGTCCACCTACTCTTAGGGTCTCTGGCAAACACAAACTCAGATGGTGTGCTGAATTCACCCCCTCCAGAATTATTGATTGCTGACACGCGGAATTCGTACTCCATGCCCTCAACCACATCTTTAACTGCAAACCCCTTAGCTGTTGAGAAAAATACATAATGCAATATAGTTATTGAAGTATTCATTAGACCTTCACTTTTTGTGTTGAAACATACTGTCAAAACATGATCAGACGTATATGATTAAAGAATAATAGACAAACTTTTGATCATCTCCTCAGGTGGGTTGACTTGACCCCACAGGTTGCTGCCCTTCTTGCGTTTCTCAAGGTTGTATCCCAGAATGTTGGTTCCACCAGTGTTGGCTGGGGGAGCCCAGGAGAGGGTGATGCAGTCCTTGAAGGCACTGACAACCTTTGGTGTTGATGGAGGTCCAGGGTATGCTGTATAAACAAAAGACTGGGATCTGTAAATAATTCCTCATCTAAACAAAGAGGTAAAACAGGTGACAGGACTGTGAATAGGTTGAATAGGTGAATAGGTAGACTGGGGGCTTGTTGGTGAACCATTGTAGCTGGTGAGCTATTGGCTAACATGCTAGCTAGCTGAGCAAGCTTCTTTTGTATTTTCTGTATTCTGTCTGTACATCATTTTACTCAATAAACACTTGTTGAAGCAAGGAAAAAAATATCTTGCTCATATCTTGCAATCTTGTTTGCTCATTCAACAACAGTACCACAAAGTGCTGCAGGAATGAGTCCTAAAATCTGAAAATTAGTTAGTATATTTGCACCGGTTCTCTCATCTAAAAGTCAGCCTTCAGGGGTTTTTTTTAATGGGGTTTTTGTTAGATCCCTGAAATATGATCTGTGGTTAACACAAGCTTAAGAGACTTTCATGTTATCTTCTACAACAGGATTTTTATGGAATCAGTTTTGTGTCAAAATAATCAAACAAAACTTCTTCAATATCAAACAAAAATAAGAATTTGAGACAGAATAAAACTCTGAAGAAAAAAATGTCATCTCAAAAGTAAAACTTATAACTTGCAAACAAATTATTTTTCCAATTATGTAAACTATTGGTCTTTAACTGTTTTGTTAATATATTGTTGTAGTTCCCTCTGTTTCTTTCTCACTGACCAGATTTTTTATCTCACTGCAGCTTTGCAGTCACGCTGCCAGCTCTCTCGTTTGCGCTCCCTGAGTTTTTGTTTGCGATTCTGACACAAACCTCTCACGTGGGCAGGCTTTTTCAGGGGTGCAGCGCCATTGGCTAGTGAGTTTTTGAGTGACAGCTCAGTGCCCGGAAGTTGCTCAGTGCAGCATGTGCGAAAGACAACATGGACACCCTGGACGCAGCAAGGGCTAGCTCGAATCGTTGCAGTGGCAACAAGCAGTGGCACTTCCTGTGGCAGCATGGACCTGCCACGGCAAATGCCACTGTCTGAGGCAGCTGCCACGGATCTGCTGCAGTCCGAGGCTGCTGCCTCAGACCTGCCACAAAACTGATTCCATAGATTTTGAAGCTTTTACATGTCTTTAAAAAAGGCAGCTGGTCTAACCCTAACCCTAACCCATTAAACATCATTATATAGTCACTTAATGACTCCTGCACTCCCTTTCAAAGGTCAATAATGTCAAGATGACTTACTACTGTATTGGCCAATGGTGTAAATTTGCTTCATCATCATATTTGAACTCAATGCCAGAGATCTGGGCAGATTTTCTCAGCTCCTATGAGTGAATTTACCAATCATAACTATTCCATTAACTGAGAAATGTTGCCATTTTAAATGCTGGTGTGACCGGCTTTTACTGAAAAGAGTGATTTAAAACACAGCGTATAACATTAGTCTGAGTTTACCTTTTGTACCAGCTTGGATGTCCTCTGTTTCCATCAGCTCACTGGTGCCCATTTCCGTCTCCACTCTGATGCGATAGCAGTACCTCCTGCCGTGGTCTACATCACTGTCCCTGAATTTGGCGTCTGGCCCAATTGGCCCCACCTTCTTCCAGGTGTTGCGGCCGACTTGGTTTCGTTCAAGGATGTAGTTGCCAATCTTGCAGCCACCGCTGTCTTTTGGGGGCCTCCACTTGAATTCAATCACGGAGGAGGAGGCTTCAACAATCTCCAGAGGTCCCATTGGAGGAGTGGGCTTATCTGATAAAAACCAAGGATGTCTAGAATATTAATCTGTGCTGAACATGTCACGTACAGCGTGACAAAATAATTAGACAAGTAATTTAGATGCTACTTATTGTATAAGTGTGCAATGTGTGCATACATACCCAGTACAATAAGCTGGCTGAAGGCCTCAATAGTGCCAAACTCATTTTTGAGTTTGAGCTTGATTTCACCACTGTCCTTGCGCTGCAGCTTGGTCAGAAGCAGACGGGTGGAACCCTCTGAGGTCTCTAACTTGACATTTGATTCTTCTGAAAGTTCTTCACCATCAAGGTACCACTGAACTTTGATAGGTTCCCGTCCAATGAAAGGTACTTTGAAGGTAGCTTTGTGTCCTTTTTTCACAGTTATGGGGGTTTTAAATGCCGCCAGTTCCTCAGCATCAAACCTGGGGGGATCTACAATGATTGGTAAAACAATACAGACAGATATAGTAGTGTCAGGCTAGCTTGTGTCTGTGTACATGCAACAAAAATATAAATGCAACAAAGTTTTTGCTCCCATTTTTCATGAGTTGATGTAACTGACCCCTCCTTTGCCAAGATAATCAATCCACCTGATGTGTGACATACAGTATAGAGATGCTGATCAAACAGGATGATTTTTGCACAGGTGAAGGCCCATTTAAAATGTGCAGCTGGATCTTGAGAAAATACATTTAGGCACTGAGCTATAGCTATTATACATAGAGCTACAGATAGCATTGTTTTTCTCAGGAAGGTAAAGTCATGACCTGCCCTACACTGCTGCTGATTGGCTAATACTCTTTTCCTTCATTGGTTGGGTTGGCTAGGGTAGGCCAACTAGAAGAAGAGTAGGGCAGGTCACAACTTTCCCCTCTGGGAATATAATTTGGTATCTTAAGCCATATGTTAAGTAGCCATAGTTCAGTGCCTAATAAATGCCTCTTTTCAAGAACAAACTGCAGATTTTAGAGTCTCCTTTTATTTTGACAGTGCTCTCTACACCTGTAAAGTGACAAAGGAAGAAATGCTAACTAACAAAGATTTTAACAAATGTGAAAAAAATATAAGAGAAATACACCCTTTGTCTGCACAGAAAAGTCTGACATCTTTTACTTCAGTTCATTAAAAAGGGAAGCGTTTATTTTTCCATTCAGTGTACTTCAGATTAACTATAGAGTACTATGCATATTTTATACATTTATGCATACTATATGCAGTATTCTTGAAAACCCATTGGTCACCATGACCACAGGCACACTAATGAATGATGCAGTCCTTTTATGCAAGTAACTAATTTCTGTAAGGAAATTGTGTTTACCTTCAACAACGATCAAGGCCTCTGTCTTGCGTCCATCTGCTTCAAATTTATATTTTCCAGCAAATTCCTCAGTGACTTTGTGAATTTTCAGCTTGTGGAGACTTCCTTCTTTTGAAATGCTTATACCCTCAGATGATTTAATCTGGAAAAACAAACATAATACTCTAACACAAATATAGATAAGCCTCACCTGAAGCTCTAATGCATACATAATAATCACCTATTCTTCTTTGGCTATATTGCTGCAACAACATTAAAGCCTGTATACTATACTATGACCACATCTACACCCCGGGCTCACCTCCTCTCCATCTTTGTACCAGATTCCCACACAATCCTCGCTGCTCAGTTTACACTCGATCTCTGCTGCTTCTCCCATAACAGCTTTGCAGTCAGAAAGCCCAGCATGAAAGTGAACTCCTGGGTCTGAGGATTTATCAACCAGTAAGTTAGAGAATGGACATGACCAAATGCTGAAATCTGCATACAACTTGTTTAGTTGTTTTGAGGTTTTGTAATTGTAGATCTACAATTACAATTAATTCACACATCCTTGTATGGATGTGTTCGCACTTACCTCACTTTTTAAACAACTTTTTTTTCCTGCATTTCTGTCAATATCATGTATTTTTATAACATTTGACTATAAAATACATGTTGAAATACAGGTTGTAAGAAATGATCATATTTGAAGAGACTATAGAGATGTAAGAAGAGCACGTTTTGCATTCATTTGACACTTGATGAAGATATCTTCTTGGTTAATGTGAAGCTTGATTGTCTTGTTTGGGAAGTGGCCTTCTTCAGCTCGGAAGTTTAAAGAGTTGACATGAGAGTGCTCATAAGAACGTCATCACCGAGGGCGTCATTTGCCTCTGTTCAGTTACTTACTCTTGAAAGACATAAACACTCTTAAAATATAACATATCCCACTCAAGATGGGACAGTTTCTTGGTCAGTGGAAGAAATTAGACTTTCGTCTGTTTGATGTAAATTCAGTCTTCAGTGTGCAGACATTGATTTAGAGCATGGTCCTCCTCCAACGTCAGCTTGGGTTGTCTTCTGTCTTCAAATTGTGGAAGAGTGCGTTCGCACACAAGCGTTGCAGTCGTTTTATCAGCTCTGTTGTTGCTCATTTAAATAATTAACCTCAAAGCACCGACTCATCCTGGATCAACATTTAAAAAGGCAAGCATGATTGTTAACATAGAGCACAGGTGCATTTAAACACACACACACACATAGTCACACAATTGGCAAACATAATTACATAAGAGACAGAAAAGGACACATATATGCTGAACAATAAGTTGCCTGCTGATATCCAACCTGTAGGTCATAGAAATGAGATTATATAATCAATACTGTGCTACTATCTACAAAACATTTGACTATAGTGTGTTTTGATTCATTTCACTGTTATGGCAACTTAAGAAACTATTATTTAGTGTGCCATAGACAAAAAACATTAGTGCATCAAACTTGATTAGCATTTCATAAAGGCACTCTCAAGGTTAAATCCACTCTTGCTTAATTCTCTGATCATTCTAAAAGGCCATTTAACCATTTAGAGATCAAATGAAGCATTCTGCTTAGTGCTCACACACTTTTGTTAACCCTCAAATCACTGAAAAACTCATCTGCTAATCAAATGACTTTGTTCAGTGATTGTGCTTCCCATGCAGCAATTAATGCAGCGCCAGTAATCTTACCACTAACTGTCTCCGCGATCAATGGGCCTTGCCGTGCACGGCCTGAGCGCTTGCCAGCTGCTGCCGGCTCACCGCCGTCTGCACCCTCACCATTTTCGGCAGATTCATCACTGCCTGCTGTTGGCCCCGTGCCATTATCACCAGCGGCACCATTCGCGTCTGTGCTTTTTGCTTTTCAGTTTTAGGGGATATCATCGTAATTACCATCAATCCAATGTTTCTCATTTGCTCTTGGATATGCCTTACAAATAACATTAATGAAAACAGCAACAATAACAATTAAACAGTCAACATGGAGCTGGAAAACAAGATCAGCAGCAACAACAGAAATAACAAACATTCAATGCAGAAGAGGAGGGTCGTGGAAAAGGTGATAACCAACTCATTATTCAAGATGAGTTCCATAATGGTGTCATTATGAAGTTACTTAATTAACCTAAAGGTCTTGTGGATTGTTTTTCATTTTGCAGTTAAAACAATTTTGCTATTAAGTTTCACTTCTTACATGGATACATATTAAGTATTCTACCACAAGGAATAATACCAGTGACAAAAATGCTGTTAATTTAATATCAGTTCCTCAAAAACACCAAACCTCAGACTGTGTTATGGCACTATTATGTTCTCAACTTGAATACATTTGTTGTTCATTCTCCTTTCCCCCTTTTTTACCCTCTTACATAACAAACTTGTACATGAATGAAACGAGGCATAATAACAACAGAAAGACAAACACAAAATGCACAAACTACATACAAAACACAAATATAGAACATCTCTATATTTAAGTAGAGGATTAGAGAGGAGACTGCAGAATTTAGCATAGCATATACATGCTATATTGCTTTCTGTTTCTCAGAAGAGGTACAAGAAGGCATTACAATGTAAAGATAAGACATGGAAAATTATGTTTAATTGATCGATGTCTTGTAAATAATTATCGCCCAGATTTAGAAGATAGTTAATAAGGTAAGGGGACAGTTTGGACTTTTTGAAGTGGGGTTATATGAAGTACTCAGTGTATTACTTACAGCAGATTATGGTTGGCACACTGCAGTTTGGAGAAGCAGCAGGAGCAGCAATGTTACCGCTGTGGACAGGGACAGCAGCAAAGCATATTTTAGCTACCTAAAAACTGCTTTACCATGCTGCCAGACAGCCTTTAATGACTCCCATTATACAATCCAAATATTGCTCTCTAAACTAAATTAATTGACAGTAATTTTACCTTGCAAAATACGCAAGTTGCTGGTTTACTGCTGCCTTTATCAGTTAGTTTGTTTGTGTTATTAAAAATAAGATGATTTCCAACTAACCCTTTAAAACACAGAAGTTATACAACAACAGAACAATAGTTGAAGCAGCTGTATGCGAGTTCTGTGAGGTAAAATGACTGTTTTCACCACAGAAGTTTGGTTGCTTTGGAGAGAGCAATATGTGGCTTATATAACAGGGGTTTCCCGTCGGAAAAGGCTGTCTGACAGCTATGTAAAGAGGTGAAAATATTCTAAAAATAGCTTACATTTAAAGTGATAGGGGGCTAAAACACTTTTTGCTGCTGACCCTGGACACAGCAGTACTTTGCACACCAGTACTCCCGTTTTCCAAACTGGGAGGCGCCGACTGCCATCTTACTATAGCTAAAACAATGACCGTGAATAAGTACCTCATACAACCCCACTAAGAAAAATCCAACCTATTCTGTTAAGGCGGAGGGTTCTTAATTGTTTAAAACCACGTGAGCACTTAACTTTCCAACATGAAAACTGAACTTTTTAATGTAGGCTCTAAACTTGTTGACCTTAACCCCTAAAACCATTCTATGGTCCTACACATCCTGTATAACGCAAGTTCTGTCAACGAGGCTTCACAAAAATCACAAACTGTGAAATACTGCAAGTTTCCTGATTTCGCCCAGCCACATGGAGCTTTTAGCTAATTGTACAACTGGCAAAACAAAGCTTTGTGAAGTGTCAGTAGCTTAATTCCTTCAGTGTTATATACATTTATTGTTAATTCAGCTGCATAAGTTAAGAGGTGTTTCCTACAGCTGAGCAGAAAACTTCTAAGTCATTTTCATCACTAAATGCTTTAACTATCAGCAAACTAACTACAACGTGCAGCCTTTGACATCTCTTACCAACAATTTCTTCTTTAATGTCGTCAATTTTCTTTTTGAGACGTTTTCCTTTTTTCCGTGATTTTTCACCTTGTTGATTTATGGTTTCCTCATCATAATCATCCCCTATTAGTGATAATGAATAGCAACATACAGAATGTAATGAAATTGTAATAATTTGCTGCCATTATATAACTAGTTGTACAACTGACAAAACGAAGCTTTGTGAAGTGTCAGTGGCTTAATTCCTTCAGTGTTATATACATTTATTGTTAATTCAGCTGCATAAGTCAAGAGGTGTTTCCTACATTTGTGCAGGAAACTTCAAAGTCATTTTCATTATCAGAAGACTTTAACCGTCAGCAAACTAACTACAGCGTGCAGCCTTTGACGTCTCTTACCAACATCATCATCTTCTTCACCATCCCCAGTTTTCTTTTTGAGACGTTTTCCTTTTTTCCGTGATTTTCCACCTTGTTGATCTGTGGTTTCCTCATCATAATCATCTCCTATTATTGATGATGAATAGCAACATACAAAATGTAATTCATATCTAAATGTGGTAATTTACTGCCATTATAGCTAGTTGTACAACTGACAAAACGAAGCTTTGTGAAGTGTCAGTGGCTTAATTCGTTCAGCGTTATATACATTTATTGTTAATTCAGCTGCGTAAGTCAAGAGGTGTTTCCTACAGCTGTGTAGGAAACGTCAAAGTCATTTTCATTGCCAAATGACTTTAACCGTCAGTAAAGTAACTACAATGTGCAGCCTTTGACGTCTCTTACCAACATCATCATCTTCTTCACCGTCCCCAGTTTTCTTTTTGAGACGTTTTCCTTTTTTCCGTGATTTTCCACCTTGTTGATCTGTGGTTTCCTCATCATAATCATCTCCTATTATTGATGATGAATAGCAACATACAAAATGTAATTCATATCTAAATGTGGTAATTTACTGCCATTATATAGCTAGTTGTACAACTGACAAAACGAAGCTTTGTGAAGTGTCAGTGGCTTAATTCGTTCAGCGTTATATACATTTATTGTTAATTCAGCTGTATAAGTCAAGAGGTGTTTCCTACAGCTGTGTAGGAAACGTCAAAGTCATTTTCATTGCCAAATGACTTTAACCGTCAGTAAAGTAACTACAGTGTGCAGCCTTTGACGTCTCTTACCAACATCATCATCTTCTTCACCGTCCCCAGTTTTCTTTTTGAGACGTTTTCCTTTTTTCCGTGATTTTCCACCTTGTTGATCTGTGGTTTCCTCATCATAATCATCTCCTATTATTGATGATGAATAGCAACATACAAAATGTAATTCATATCTAAATGTGGTAATTTACTGCCATTATATAACTAGTTGTACAACTGACAAAACAAAGCTTTGTGAAGTGTCAGTGGCTTAATTCGTTCAGCGTTATATACATTTATTGTTAATTCAGCTGCGTAAGTCAAGAGGTGTTTCCTACAGTTTGTGTAGGAAACGTCAAAGTCATTTTCATTATCAAATGACTTTAACCGTCAGTAAAGTAACTACAACGTGCAGCCTTTGACGTCTCTTACCAACATCATCATCATCATCTTCACCGTCCCCCGTTTTCTTTTTGAGACGTTTTCCTTTTTTCCGTGATTTTCCACCTTGTTGATCTGTGGTTTCCTCATCATAATCATCTCCTATTATTGATGATGAATAGCAACATACAAAATGTAATTCATATCTAAATGTAAAAATTTACTGTCATAATATTGAAGTTAACCTAATGATGATTAGATGCCTCTGACTAACATAAATGTGATATATGTACTGGAATTCTTTATGCGTACTCTCAATGAGATCATCTGTTTCATATTTGAAAAAAAACAACTTGGTGGGGTGCTATGTAAAATGTAAATGAAAAGAAAATCTAATTATTTGAAAATCCTTTTTTACCCATATTCAGTTGAATAGAGTGCAAAGACAAGATAGTTTTTTGGGGTGCCCCTGCTGTTCAGCAGGTAAAGTCCTCTGCTGTGGCTGCTGGTTCGACTCCTGCCTGCAGCCCATTTGCTGCGTGCCATCCCCTCTCTCTCTTTCCTGTCATTTCTTCAGCTCTCTCTATCAATTAAAGACAAAAAGCCCAGAACATAATCTAAGAAAACCCAAATTTTATTGTTTTTTGTAATTATACACTCCTTCTGACAGGGTCGTGTTTTACCACTGTGATATATAGGGCTGTGACGGTATGGATGTTTTTTTTTTACCACAGTGACAAAGCAACATATTACCACAGGATGGCGGTTTACTGTGATTGCCTTAACAATTATGTTTCCTTGGATGATGAGGCATAGAATAGGGCCGAGCATAAGTGTGTGTGGTCCCAAGATGCCTTTGGTTGAGTCAGTCAACCAGTCAGAGGTGCTGTTCCTGACTTGTGTTTGACAGCACTGATCCATAGATGTATCAATAGATCAATGTGTCGACCTCAACATGAGATTGACCTTTCAAAATAAAAATTTGTGGTGATGACGGTAATGAGCTCAGCTCCGCGGTAAGCATCACGTGAGCACGTTAATGCGGTTATCGTCACAGCCCGAGTGATACGTGGCATTTTCTTTTACAACTCTCAGTAAGCATTTGGGAACAAAGGACACGTATTGTTGAAGTTTTGAAAGTGAAATTCTTTCCTCTTCTTGCTTGAATATGACTTAAGTAGTCCGGGGTCTCTGTTGTAGTACGCTCTGCTTCCATGTCTGGACTACAGGCGGGCTAGCCTAGTATGTGAAGTCTTTCTACACAGCCACGCTGTTGTAATACATGCAACATGTGTCTTAAAATTGTCTTGCTGAAATAATAGGGGACGTTTGTGAGACAGACATCATCTGGATGGCAGCATGTGTAGCTCCAGTTCTCCAGTTCTGCCTTGACAGATGTGACAGGGCACTAACACACATCCCCTCACATACATACTGGTAACAATCTGGATGGTTCTCTTTGTTTTTAGCCTGGAGGAGCCGATTTATGATTTCCATAAAACAATTTGAACACTGGACATGACAGACCATAGCACACTTTTCCACTTTCCCTCAGACCATCTCAGATGAGCTCCGGCCCAGAGGAGTTAGCTTCCTTTCTCTCTGTTGTTGATATACAGAATTTATTTCACTTTACATGGTAGAGGCTTAACCTGCAATTGTAGAAGCAGTGATGAACTGTGTTTACTGACAAAGATTTTTAAATATGTTCCAGCACAATCAATAATACCCCAAATTCGGAATGAGTCTATATTTATAAAAAAAACCAAAACAATAAAGTTCATCAATTTGAACGTTAAATATCTTGTCTTTGCACTATTCAATTTGAAATAGGTGTGAAACAATTTGCAAAGCACTAAATTCTGTTTTTATTCTGTTTTACACAGCATCCTAACTGTTTTGGAATCTGCATTACATTTTAAAGATATGATTAAAAATCAAAATTCATGGAAAAGACAAACAACAACAACATAATAAGCATAAAGGGGACTGAAAAATGTAGACGGAAGAAATAAAGAGTAACAGTAAAGAGTAAGACTAACATCAAAACACAGAAACATTTCAACAACAAGATACAAACAACATTTCTGCTACTAGAAAATATTATATATTATAATATTATTATAACTATATTGTAAAATAATGATTCTGAAATTGAAGACAGGTTCCTCACAATTGTCATTAAGTCTTTTATCAAACTTACCTACTACTGTATCTGGAACAAGTGAACCATCTCGCACACGTCTCCTGCGTCTCCCCCCTTTTCCACCTCCTTCGCCTCCTTCTTCTCCCTCTCCTCCTTCTCCATCTTCTCCTCCTGCTCCTCCTCCTCTTCCTCCTCTTCCTCCTCTTCCTCCTCTTCCTGCTCCTCCTTCCCCTCCTTCTCCCTCAAAGTCTTCATCAGAATCTTCAAATGAATCAAAGTCGTCTTCTCCCTCAAAATCTCCTTCGCCGCCAGCTCCACCTCTGCCCCCAGCACCACCTCTAGCTCCAATTCCATCTACTCCACCTTCACCTCCTGCACCACCACCAGCACCGACTCCAATGCCAGTTCCATCAGCCCCTGCTCCACCGGCACCACCGGCACCACCGGCACCACCGGCACCACCGGCACCACCGGCACCTCCAGCACCACCAGCACCAGCAGCACCTCCAGCACCTTCAGCACCGCCTGCACCAGCTGCTCCAGCTTTTGCCCTTCTTGCAGCTGCATCTGCTCTCTTCTGCTTTGCAGCAGCCTTGGCTGCAGCCTTAGCTGCAGCTTTGGCTTCAGCCTCCGCCTTTTTAGCTGCTTCAGCCTCAGCTCGGGCCGCTGCTTCTGCCACTTCTCTCTCTGCTTGAGCCTGCTTGGCCTTTTCCAGTTTTTCTTCCATTTCTTTCTGATATCTTTCCTGCTGCTCTTTAGCAATTTTCATCAGATCTTCATCATTACCGCCTCCGGCCATAGTAGTTTTGCGAGCTGCCTTCTTGCCCTTGCTGGCAGGATCTTTGTCAGCTAAAAAGATAATATGTCAAATTAAAATTATTTGGTGTCAGAGAAAAGTATCTGCGAGATATTCCATATTTATTCATGCAGCTAGAGTCTGTACTACATCATGATAAAAAAAAAGTTTGAATAGTTTTCTTACCTTCAACTACAAGCCAGGCATTGCAGGATTTGATTCCTGCTACAGCAGCATAGATGCCAGCGTCTAAAGGCAGGCAGTCCCGCACAATCAACTTGTGGATGAGTTTATCTTCAGATACAGTGATTTCATGTTTCTCACTATTTTTCAGTGGAGCGCTTTTGCCAAACCATTTTAGCTCAGCTATAGGTGCAGTAAGGACACATTGAAATAAGGCGTCTTCTCGCTCTGCTGCCTTAACCTCTTGTATTTTGACAGCAAAGTCAACTTCAGGTACTGCAGGGTTACAGAAAGACACAAAATGACAAAGAGCAAAACTTTTTTATAAATGAATATATCGCATCCATTTTCTAATTCTGCACAAGATCACTGGTGTCTAGTCTGTCTCATTGTCTGCTTTTAGTACGTGTCTTCATGTTAGGCCTATAACAACTCATATTAAAAAATAATAATAATAATAATCTTTATGGTGAGCAACAATATATCAGTAATCCTTGGGCTGAAATTACTTAAACCTAATCTAATGTTAATCACTTGATTGAGGGCATACCTTTAAAATCGGTGGAGAAAACGTTGACGCCCTCAACATCCACTGAGTAGAGTCCAGCATCTTCAGCACCTAGTTTTTTAATTTTGAAGACATATTTTTTGCCAACTTGTTTCAAACTATGTTTCTGCTCATCGGCTTCATCTTTCGTGAATGGGACCATGACGCCATCCTGCAGAATTCAGGGACATGTTGCCATTTTGATCACTGATAATGAAATGCCACAAGCAATATAATACTAGAGTTAGTCAAATCTGCGAGCCCATGTTTTGTTTGCTCTGGCAGTTACATCTGGCCACCTGCCGGTTCAGAGGTTCCCACCCGTCCTGGATCTGGTCGGGCCAGTCACCACCGTTTATTTAATATGGGGCAGCTGACAGAGGAGCCTTACCAGTCTGGATTTGAAAAGTCTCACGCCAATGACATCACATATTTCGAGTGTGAAACGTAACTGTCAGAAAAAACTTGTTAGACTAGCATACTCTTGATCTGTAATTTGAGAACATTTTGTCACAAGGCTGCTATTTTGTTCTTGTTTGTAACCAGACCAAGCACTGCCCCAACTTGTATGTGTCGCTCAGTGCAACTTCACGTTCCTTTGCTCTGATTGGTTGTAGGTCTATCCAGTTGCCTCCAGATGCGTTTTGGTTTCCATCCATTGGAAATCAAAAATGAGCACAATGCCAGGCTATAATCCCTTACCTTGTACAAGAAAATTTTGCTGCTTGGATCCTTGAGGTCCATGTCCAACTCAATTGTTGCACAGTCGTCGTCATTGACCTCAATAGGTTTCAGTTTACTGATGTGTGTAACAAACTACAATAGAAATAAAGAGATTTCAAAAAATTATGAGTTTGCGTATACAGTATAGTATAGTATAGACACCAAACAGGAAAACGGCAACAAGTGACATAAAGAGATGTTAAAACAGTTTTGTTAGACGTGCTTATGATTGAATTAAGAATCAACAGGTCACATACCTCAGCGATCTCCTCCTCCCTCTCTTTCTTCATTTCATTGAGTCTCTTCAGCATGCCACGGAAATCTGTGATACCGTATTCGGCACAGATGCGCTCGTAGTCTTTCTTGTCTGCACTAAGGAGAATCTCCCAGACTTTCTCATCTTGCTCCATTGGCTTTTCCTCACGTGTTCCATCAGGATTACTGTAGAGCAAGAAATGTCAGTAAGTCCAGCAACATGTTCAACAACTCTTACTGTCATAGAAAAGTAACTCATCACTGTTTATCAGGGCTGATCCAAATGCTTCGAAGCTTCTAACGTTGCCCTGGTAATTGACGTCCAAATCAGTGTTCAAATTCTTTATTTTGTTTTATTTGAAAAGAGAAAGGAGACGTTGCATAAACAACAAGCCAGTTATATAAACAAACCAGTTATACAGGATTTCACTTACCGTTTCTTAAGTTTTTTCCTGAAGTCTGTCACCTCTGTGGAACCATAACAAAAAACATCAGTCACATCACTGCTGAATGTGTGTCATGCCTCGTCTTTTACAATAGTATTCAAAAAGTGCAGGTTCTATTTAAGCTTACTGACAGTGTATAATAATGTGTTATATAATCATTGTTTCTTTTAATGCGGCACCAACTAAGGAGTCAAAAGTAATGGGCATCCAATATTGGTTTTCAGCCTTGACCCCTACCTGCAGAGTTTTCACCAGATTCTCTGACCTTTTGAAGATAATATGGAGAAACGTTGTTCTTGAAGTGTTGGGAGTATTTACCCATGCAGTTTTCACAAAGAGGTGAACCTCACCCCATCTGTGCTTGTGAACACCTTCTTATTATTATTCTGAGCCTTATGAGGATTCCCCTTTTTCATACCCAATCCTGGTGCTGTCACGTGTTAACAATCAATCTGATCACTTGTAAAATGTTCCAAACAGAGCGGGTTTAGAGCATTTCACAGCTTTCCCAGTCTTTTGTGACCCCTGTCCTAACATTTCTGGAAAGTCTTAAAGGCATCAGATTCAGACTGAGGGTATAATGATTTGCAAATAATTTGCATACTGTTTTTATTTACATTTTACAGATTGTCCCAACTGTTTTAGAATTGGGGTTTGTATATAATGGTAAGCATCCTTCTTTCAAAATATTGTTATTTAACTTTTGGGTCACTTTCCTGATTGGGTTTGGATTGGATGTGCTTTGTGGCGTTTATTACAAAATGCATAATAATTCCACAAGCCAGTCATAAAATTTCCAGGTCTTTTGCTGAGTTGACCCACTCAAACAGGCACAATGAAATTTTCTGCTGAGCCTCCTCAACAACGAGGAACTGAAGCCGTTCTATCACTCCAGACTCCTGTGACAAAAAGTGCAATTTTACCTGCAATTTTAGTCTTTAAACCCACATTTCCAGAAGCTTTAATAAAATAAAAGTTGATGGTTTTGGCTTGATGGCTAAAAGTGGAATGTCCAATTCTAACTTTGGCGCCCAGTAGAGATTCCTGTATCCCAAATAAAAATTCTGCTCCTCATATACATTATCTAAATGACCAAACATTACATTACAAGCTGTCTCCTTCACCATGCTCAGGTCAGAGAAATCTGTAAGAACTGGCCCGATCTTTCTCAGCTCTGTCCAAAAGTCCCTTTGATATTCTTGGGCAAAGAAAGACAATAACAAAAATAAAGTGATTGATCATCACAAAACATCCAAATTGGTGAAACCGAGCATCTGGTGTTGGGTTGAAACAGCCTAACATGATTCTGGCTGCTGATGTTCACATTTTTCAGTCAATCTCTAAGAAAGTCATCAATGTGTCAAGTGTCAGCGCACAGTGGTGCTGAGCTAATGTGACAGATGCGCCATGACAGGCAGATTTTTCCCAATAATTCCAATTAATGAATAAAATGTCATGTTGCTATGGAAATATATAGGCTAGGTTGTGGCACAGAGAAACAGAGCTGCTGTATCATTGCAAGTATTGATAGCTTAGATCAGTGGTTCTCAACGCCATTGCACCACCCTCCATCAAATAAGATGTAGACAACTGATTATTATTCTGTGTTATATCATAAAAAAAAACATGTCACAGAATGCAATTTGTGTTAAATGGACAATTGGAATATTATTATCTAGTTACTATCATTATATTAGTTATTATTATCATCTACTACCATCTATTATTATTCCTAGGGAGCATAAAAAGAAAGAAAAGAGGAGGAAAATGTATTAATGAGTGTTAAACAATTAGAAATTTGACATACAAACTAATTAGGTCTCACTATTGAACACAACAGCAGACACTCAGAAATTCCAAACAAGAAGCACTCTTATTAATGGCTTTATTATCACTACTATTATTATCATTGGTCCAACAGAAAACATGAGTAGCTTACCAAGGATAAAGCCTGAGACGACAGGAAAAAAGGAGAAGAATGTATGGTTATCCTACATTAAGAGTAGTCCAAAACTGTCCCCAAGTAAAAGTACTGTTTCTTTTAAAAACATGTACTCAGTTAGAAGTAAAAGTCCTGTCTTTGACGATAACACCACTTTCACAGTGTATCCTTGCGAGAAATGTATGCTGGAGGAAACTCTTAATTTTCACAACAGGCAATACCAAGGAAGAGACCATTTTCATGAGTTTATACTATAAACTCTGATGGTGTAAAACTGGTGGTGAAATTTTATTGATAATTGTCTGATCTCCCGCCCCCATTTAGGAGCGGCGCCATAAACTTCCAGCAACAGAAACTGAATAAAAGCTGACAGAAACACTGAAGTAATTGTTGTGAGCTGGTAGGTTTTTTTTAAATGTTGCAGACCAGATTATTTTGCAAGTACTGAAGTTCCAAGTTTTACCTCGTCGTGAAACTTGGATGTGAACTTGCCTTAAACGCCCACCAAGAACACCTCAATGACCCTGACGATTGCTGATGAAGAACTGCCAAGAAACACTGGCTTAGATGACAACCTTACACCTGTATTCTTCTTTGTACACAGCTGGTTGTTCTGTTCTGCAAAAGTGTTTTCTTTAATTTCATAATGTGTTAATTTCTGTGCTAGTTTATCTTCTATTGAGTGCTGACTGTGTCTGAAAAGGGAAAGGATGGTGTATATTAGCTCTCTTTTTGGGATAACTTTCACCTTAAAACAGTGAGCCTTGCCATGACAACCAACAAACACAATCTGCCTTGTGAAATAAAAAAGAACATGTAAAATTAACACACCTCTTCATATAAAACTTAAGGGATTTAAATGCATTTGAAACCTCACCTTCTCCTTGTTTCTTTTGAAGTTCTTTGGTCTTGGAGAATCCAACTGTAAACAAACAATCATTTTAATATTTATTACCTGTGACAATTCAATACAATATGAATATATAATGAAACTCTTATATAACACACTTGAGAGATTCTGTGATTCAAAGAGTAAAAAGGATCCTACCTTCAATAATATTCAAGACAACAGTGCAAACAGCTCTTCCGTATTCATTTGTTGCAAAACACTTGTAGGTGTCAGCATCCTCTGGGGCGACTTTCGGAAACTAATGAAATACAAACAGAGTTAATGGCATTTCTGTTTGATGCATTATTCTATTAAACCACTGAAAGCAGTCATAGTCTCATTACATTTCTAGTAAACAAGTATTTGCTCTGTTTCACATTTTACTTGTGTTGAAGCCTGGACAACAGAAAAGTTTCAGCATGTGTTTCACAGCGATCTCCAGCCTCCGCTCTGGCGGATTTGCGGGTCAGAATTCACGTTTGTTCAAATAAGACTTAACAGATGTCCTCATGAAGCCAATGAAAATTTTAAAAATTATTATTCTAACGTGTGTTATCCAAGTGTGAACCCAACATGACATCATCCGTTGGTTTGTGGACCACTGAGAAGCATCCTGATTGGATTTAACTGAGAACCCAAGGACACGCCATGGTAGATAGTCAATCACATGATAGCCACACCCTAAAGCAGCGGTGCTCAACCTTTTTGACTCGCAAATACCCCAGAAAAATCAGGTTGGTGTTTGCAATCACACAAATTCACATTATATTACTGGTACAGGTGATCTAATGTAAAAGGTTGCTTCCTGGCTCTCATTACACACTACTTGCCACAATATTTTATTTTATTCTTCACAATCATCAGGAAACCCCCAGAAAATATTTCACCCAGGATGAGAACCATTGCGCCACAGCATACCCTGCTTTATCACCTATTTTACTCTAAATGAGACCTTAATTTACAAAATGAATGTCATACTGTATTAATGAAGACTTGAAACTATAAACTGAGAAGATAAACTCATTAGTAAAATGTTATCTGAGGTAATAAATCTAATGAGAAGCAGCGTAATTTTTTCATAAGCTTACATACTTCTTTTTGCAGTCGCCCCCTGCTGGTAATTAGAAAGAATGAAGCTTTAAGGCACTTTGTTTTCACGCATCAAACCCCGTCCACTATTATTACAAGCTGTAGTTTTATCACTACATTTAGTTCATTATCACACTATCAGACTAGAAATTGTATTTACAGTCTGTAACAATGTTTGCAATGTTTATTACCTGCATCAGAAATGTGACATTATCTCCTTTTTCGTGTCCAAGTTGGGTAAATTTTGTTGAATGAAAACCTAATGTGACCATGCCTTTAGGGGCTGTTGCATGTCTTCCTTTATACGTCCACTGCTACGTGTAAAGCTTACCTCAATGGTATGTTCCTGAGATGCTTCATCATACTTTTGCTGGCACAACTCAGGGTGAAAAACTATTTCTCCGTTGGCTCTGCTCCATGTCACGGTAGGAGTTGGGGTGCCCACTATCTTGGCTTTAAAGCACGCAAATTTACCTGGAATCGGATAAAATGAAGATTTTCTTATTAGTGACAAATAATTTATTACTGTATATTTAATAAAGATAGCTGTGTTGTAGATACATGGCACATTTTCAAATTTTACTCGCATACAGATAATCTGTGTGCTCCAGTTTTTACTGTTTTGAATTTTATTTAATTTATTTAACAGGGACAGTGTGCAGCTACCTAGCTGCACCAGAGTTAGCTATAAGCTCATTTTCATCTGTAGTCCCTGGGCAGGAAACAGAGAATGATTTCTCTGCTAAAAGATACTTATATAAAACACAATTACAAGACAGAGTATATTCATGATACAACGGCTTCAGCAATAGCAATAACAAGACCACACAACATCAAGACAACACAACAACGGCAATAAAACCACAACACAGGATTTCAGAATATAGGATAAAGTGTTTGAGTTTGTGTGTGATGGGTACATGATTGGGTTGATTTTAGCCACAAATTTATCTTGAATTTAAAACTCTTTGTGCTCTTTTATCTCACTTGGTACTGAGTTCTAATAGTTTGTAGCTCTAACAAAAAAGACTGATCTGCCAAACTCAGCAGATCTGTGCTGTGCTGCACAGTCACCGTTGTTGTTTGTCCTAGTTGTCCTCCCATTGTCTGAACAAGGTTGTATAAACTTTTTTGCACCTAACTGCACATTATTGTTGATGGATGATCATTAACATGATGCCAAGTGTTATTTTTCTAATAATATGAACCTAAGAAGGACCTGATATGTATTTCAAAAGATTTTTGGCCTAAGAGTAAAATCTTCCTCATTAGCTTCCACAAAGTGGTTGCTAGTCTTCTTGAGGTTCACAAATATTCGAGTGTGCACAACATTTCAAAAGATGGGAAGGTGAAATGAGCCTCTAAGGCTTCACCACACACATCATTCCTCTTTGCCTCTGTTGTTTAAAGTCAAGGTCTGAGAATCCTGGTAATTCTTCCTCAATAATAGGAGTAATTTATTCTGAAGTCAACATACTACTTATTTCCATTTGGAATTAAGGTCATTGTATTTTTTTTTTTACTTTCCCATAAACATTTGTTCAAATATTATGATGGGAAGTAAAAAATATTTATATTTTATATAGGAGACTTACCCTCTTGAATAGTCAGAGCAATGGGTTTGCGGGTGAAATCTGGAGTTGTCATTCCCTCTGGAAGTTCCTCCATAAACTGTGTTATCATGACACCGGGCACCTTCGACTTCTTCTTGATGCCTGATCAAATAAAAAAAATAAAAATAAAAATTAGACAAGCTTAGCATATAGAGGGGATAAGTTAAAGATACAGTGTAGTTTCCAGTATATAATTATCAAAGCATGAATATGTTAATTACTTATTTTAAGGCACCATCCTTAAAAACACATGAACTGAAGAAAATATTTCTTTTTAACTCTGTACTCAGATTTAGTTCAAAAGTGGATCATAAATACAAATGTAAAACTCAGACAAGTCACATAGACACATTCAAACATACATGTCAAGTGTTGTGTACATGTCAAAAGAGCGATGTGTTTTGGGATAAAATGCCACAATAAAGAAGACTAATATGACTATAAATCCAAAATAACTACAACTAAATAGTAACATAAGATTATCTAGTATGTTTCATATTGAGTTACAAGAAAGTGGGGATAACACAAGCAAGTGCAAAAATTCTGAATAAAATCAGATTGACTCTCTCTGCCGCATTAAATTTGACCCTGCCAAAGGTTTTTTGTACTTGTTCTTGTATTTGGCAATAATTTTATTTTTTTTAATGAGTTCATTTACATCCCCACCAACTCTACATCTCCTGTGTGCTGGCTCGCTCTGACAACTGCAGCCTCACAGGATGGAGCACTCGCTCTGGATTAACAGCACTCATCATGAGCAGTACATACTGTAAGAGGGTCAGGAATCAGAAACCTTTCCATAAGGAATTTGACTGTCTAATTTATCCATCTGAACAATTTTCCAATGTCTAAAACACATTTTTATGAAAGCAATTTTGTAAAAGAAAATGTAGCTGAGTTTTCTGTAATAATGTATTTTGGACTCACCCACATCATGGGCCTCCTGATATTAGTAGTGAGTATTTAATCCTGATATAAACATGCACCCCCACTTTATTTATGTAAGTAGCAGGCCTGAAAAGCTAATGATCAGTGGTATAATGAATTCAGTATTCTTGCCATAAACATCCATGTTTATGTCAGGTTGAAAACATGAGGGGTTAGAATATACAATGGTTCATATTTGACTTTAAATTCATTGTGGTTTATTTGAAGATAGTGTTAATATAATGTTTCTCTCTTGCTAAAATGTGTGCAGCTTTTTGGTTCAGATAAAGTAAGATAAGTGAATTAGTAGAAAAATGTACTTTGTTTCTAAAGAAAAATAATATAACAATAATAATAATAATAATAATAATAATAATAATAATAATAATAATAATAATAATAATAATAAATATAATGATATATAATAAAATATTATTAGATATAATAAAATATTACAAGATTACATTGATTGTTTTTCAGCTCAGATTTCAAGCTTACAGATTTTATACGTCTACATTAAAAGTACATTTTTGCAAGTTTCACACATTGTGCACACATCTTGTATGTTCAAGTTAAGTGAAGCCTTGTTCTAAATTTTAGCAGTATTGTAGGTGGTGCAGCTGTTTAACTTTAAAATAGTTGAATGAGGCTGAATAGACACAATTAAAACTTAAGAAGCAGCTTGTGGCCACAGTGTTTTGTTTAGGAGATGTACTATGTGGACATTTTACTTGTGTACAGTCATGAAGGTTGACGTTTATATTTGAACTATACAGTGTGTATTATTCTTATCCTCTTTGTAGCACAGTTCAGTCTGAATTGTGAGCACTCAAATGGGGAAAAGTATGGGGGAAAAAAGCACTGCCCTCCGCAGATGCTAGAGGTGCGTGGAGTACAAATTATCTGGGTCCATCTTAGCTCTCTATTTAAAGCTCTTGTCTTTAGAATTAGATATTAATGCAGGTTAAAGTGCTTTGCAGAAGTCCCAGAAACCCTGAGAGTACCTATATGAACTGACCCACAGCAATCTCGAGAGGGGCATCACTGAATGCTGATCACAGGGGTTCAGCTGGTCCAGGGATCCCTGGTCTGTAATTATTTTCTCTTGGAATGAAAGACCTGTAATAGGCAGAATGTAAACTATAGAATATATAGTTTCAGTAAGGAGAAACGAGCAGGGAGCCTCAGCATTTTGCAGTCTGAAGCGCATTGGAGGTAAATTGCTTGCGGCAGGTGTTACAGAACAGGATGTACTGTGTGTGTATGTGTGTGGCAGAGCGCTGATAACATTACATGAGTTTTGCTGGTGTTAACAAGCGGAACGTTCACGCTGTGGAATCCCGAGGATGACACGGATGTCATTAAAAGCAATATGTTTGCATGGAAATATTGATCAGCCTATTAATGTAGAACAGCAATTAAAGCTGCATGTTTAAGCCAGGCATTGATTTCATGGGTCAGTCGGCAAAAGTACTTGGAATATAATTGATATAAATTTGGTACACAAAGTTTCATAAGGATCCTCTTGTTCTTGAGCAGATTTAACATGTGACATTAGATTTGATTTGCAAACATCACCAGACTCTTGATATCTTATTTTTCAGTAGACCTTGACAGCTGTCAAAGGAATCAGCATGTAGATGAGCTGCAACCACTAAAAAACAGATTCTTCATTCATTCTTGTATATAACGTCTGTGGCTGTAAATAACTGCTCTTATCATGTTTTTAATTTGCACTGGAGGACTTGTGTAGGACTGGTTTTAAACGAGACACATCAGGACAAAATAAGCAGCAAATGCCACGTCTGAGCATTTCTTGCTTTGAAACTTTAGTGAGCAATGGCAGTCTAAAAGAAAAAACAAATTCAGACAGGCTGGGTATATGACATCATAAACCTAAGGAACCACTCCTGTTAATTGAGGGGGTGGTGTTATACATATCATAAGTGGCGATGTCCAGCCCACAGGAGAAGCTGGATGTAGCTAGTTGCCATGTTTAGCTAGCAAAACAAAGGAGAAGCCAGGTGCCGCTATGTAGGGGTAGAGGTGAGGGTTGGGGGTGTTTGGTGTGTGGAGAGGGTGGGGACTGTTTGCATGTCATGAGTCGTTAAATACCAAATGAAGGCAAGGTGTAGAACTATCTGTAAGCCTTTCTAACAAGGTATTTGAACTTACTTTGCAAGAAACCCAAACATATCCAACAATGTATTGCTTCTTGCAGATGATTTTATATTGTTAAAAACATGACTGGAGGTGAACTTTGAATACTGAATATTAAAGCTTATACAAGGAACTATAATATTGTGTTGATCTTGGAGGGACCTGTCA